>JAULBZ010004527.1:0-14632 GCA_032360805.1 Neoturris breviconis | reverse complement strand
TGTATAGTGGTTCCAGCCTTGTTTTAGGGTATATAAGATTGAGGGCGGAATCAGGAGAATGATTAAGATCTGGAGAATGGTAAAAAAAAGTACTCATTCTAAACAATTTTTGACATCTTCAACATCGTCATCATCCACATTTAGGAGGAACATTGTTTTCTGGCTCCTCTAAATCCAAATCCATTTCTTGAAACAGACCCAAATAAAAGTAATTTTCAGTGGCCTGAAGCAATGCTCAAAAATCCCTCCTACAAAGTGATCATTTGCTCTTATTTTGAACACTGATTTAGAATGAGCATCTCTTCAAGACTTACTGTAATACTTCGGGATTGAAGCGTTTATTTAAGGGGGAGGTATATTAAAGGGGGCGTTTAATCTTTCATAGGGGTGTTTACTGAAAAGGGGACTTTATTTTAGTGAGAATGTTTATTTAGAATAAATATGATATAGTTAGATTGATTCGGCATCAAGCCTGAATATAACTGCTGGACATCATCTGTGGAGGAGTGTTGTTTTAGTATACTCAAAAAACACTCCTCCACAGGTTATATCCGGCAGTTATATTCAGGTTTGTACACTAACAATTTTTTTCAAGTATATTAAAAAAATACGGCCATTCTTGGGATCTACATAAAATTCACAATAGTGAAAACCAGCATCACCAGTTGCAAAGCTATAGACATTCAAATTATTCGAAAAGAGTAAAGAATTAAACAGACTTAAAATATAAATAATTAAACAGCAGCAGAGTCTAATGGTAAGAACTTTAGCTTCAAGAGTTTCTCAAATTCAAAGCAAAGCTTTAAGGCTCCCCATCAAATCTAAAACTTCAACTATGTATAACTAAATGCAAACCCAGTGAATAAAGACTTACTCAAAGTCAGCAGTAACAACTAGCATCTTTACTGCAGACTTTGAACAAGTTTTTGTCCATTGGGTAGATAATTCATTCAAAACACCACTTGAACAAATCTACTATTTGCCACTTGAAAACTTCATTTATTTCCTATTTGAAAAACTATATTATTCATTGCTTGAAACATCATAGTATTTGCTTCTTGAAAACTATTATTATCAACACTTGAAAAACTGTATTGTATTTGCTACTTAAAGAACTGTGTATTTGCTCGAACTGCAAATATATCATGAATTTACCAATTTCTTCACGATGAAAAACACACCATCAAGTTACTTTATAAATGTTTACATACTACGAGAGTGGCTGAGTAAAGTAAATTCTCTATTTAGTTTTGTGAGTCATCTTAGAATTTAAAGAATTGTAAAAAGGTATAGACTAAACCGAAACAGTAATGTTGTGATTTTATGTTTATGTTGTTTTAAATGTCTGCAACATTTACAGTGTCATTATAATAGATTTAATAGATAATAGACAATAGTGTAATTATCACTGCTCAAAACAAAAAGTAAGAATTTCTCAGAGATTATGGATATTATATAAAATACAATTTGTATAATGCAATGGAAAAGGGGTTTCCTTCAATTTAACAAATTATTCAATTTTTATTTACTAAGAATGAATACATATGCCTATATCTTATTTTTTTAGGCTATTTTCAAACTGAATATAATTTTCTCTACTTAAAACAGTTCCCAATGAGCAAAAACTTATTCAAAGTCAGCAGTAAAGACAACACTTGAACAATGTTGAAGATGTTGGTCTAGCGTCTTTAGTGCTGACTTTAAACAGGTTTTCACCCACTGGGTTTACTTTGTAAAAAGGTGTTCAGCAAATATTCTCTGTGGACGAGTTATTTTTGAGTATGAATTCAGGCTAGTTATTTTTGAGTACGAATTCAGGCTAGAAAGTGAATAGTTGCTTTTATATCCAACACTGTTATCTAAACTTATTAATCAGTGTTTTTCTAAACCAATAGAAACGTACTTGTTTTTCTATAACAGTGTCAACCGTGTAAATTTATTAACAATTCAGATAATATAAAACAGTTTCTGTTCGCAGTTGTTTTTCATTGTTACAAAAACAATTTTGTAAACGTGAAAAAAAACAGAGAAAAAAAAAACAGTGAATAAAACTCACAATCAAAGGTACTGTATTAAAAGTAGCCCACCAAACCAAGTGAAAGTTAAACCCAACCACATATAAATATGATTGACATATACACAATTATACATCAGTGTTTGAATTATGTCTTTATTAAGATGGTAAAGTTTCAGTTCAAATAAACATTTGGACACCTTTTTCAAGGTAAAATTATGTCAGATCACTGTGGAGGAGAGTAGTGAAATTTCATATTAAGGACAAACACCCAAATTTTACATGGCATTAGGATTTCATGTCCTTATTAAGTTGATAAAGTCAAATAAACAATTGGAACACATTTATCAAGATAATATTATGTCAAGTCACTGTGGAGGAGAGTAGTGAAATTTCATATCAAGAATAAACACCCATATTTTACATGACATTAGGATTTCATGTCCTTATTAATAAGTTGATAAAGTTTCAGATCAAATAAACTATTGGAATACATTTATCAACGTAAAACTATATCAAATCACTGTGGAGGAGAGTAGTGCAATTACATATCATAGCCTGAAGCAATGCTCAAAAATCACTCCTCCAAAGTGGATATGAATTGGATACACACATTATACATCATTATACATCATTATGTACACTAAATAAAAATAGAGAATACACCTATGTTAATAAAAATCAACTTATACTCTCAGTAGTAGTTAAATGTTTTACGACCCTAAAGTGGAAAAAACACTAATATTCATTTCAAAATTGAAAAAGGAAGCTTTCCAAAACAAAATGGAGACTTCAATTCTTGATATTTTAAAGATTATTGTTATAAAAAATATTATTTATCATCTCAGAGAATTGAGAAGGGAGCTTCCCCAAAATACAAAATGGCTGCCAAAAAGATTCATAGAAAAGGTAATTTTCAAAAATGTTTTAAGTCCAAATTTGATTTGGGTCAAATCCTTATAAACTGAATTCAAAAAATCTCTAAGTAAACAAAATTCAATTCAAATTTTCAAATATTCAAGTCTCCACTTTTGAAAAAAATCCCCTTTTCGCCGATGCTCAGTCCTAACTTAACAAAATCAGAAAGATTTTGGACAGCAGTCTCGTAATATTGCCTTGAATGCCATAACCAAATTTCCGGATAGTACTACGCCTTTTCGGTCCATTGGACTGACAATGTAATATAGACCTTTTTTGCCCAAAACTTAGGACCGAGTAGACAAAATCGAGAAGTTTGTGGCAAGCCCTTCTAGAATATCGCCACAAATGCTGGTACCAAATTTCAAAATGCTAGCACTCCGAGAACATGGTCTATTAATAAAAGCGGAACGCCACTGCCGCCGACGCAAAGTAATATCCCGTCCAAACTTTGCTTGGTGGACTAAAAATAATATATTCATCGTTAGTAAATAAATAGACGAACTTTTACAATACAGAAAAATCGAATCTTAAATTGAAGGAAAAGCCTTATCCATTGCACTTTCCATTGAATTATATAAATTCATTGTATATATATATCCATAATTTCAGAGGAATGTCTACATCAACAGCCATCATCGGCCTATGCAAAAACATCCAATTCTTGTTATTCAAAAATTCAAGTATTTTGATTTGATTCTCACATTACACGAATGTATACTGATGTTTTCAAAAAAGAAAGTATTTGATCAAGCTGATTGGTTTAATTTTTTATTTTCGTTTTTGTAGACCGAGAGTGAGACTCTATTGAGAATTTGAACTATTGAAATAAAGATCTATAAACATAGGCTAAGTATGCACTGTTCCTAATACGTAGAAACAACCACTGTGGAGGAGTAGTTTTTGAGCATTAACACTGATGTGAGGTCCTACATAACGCTTTCTAAAGAAATTCACTAGTGCAATCCTATCAAAGTTCAGTTTAATTTATACCAGTTGATGATACCGTTTTCACGGACTACTTTAATTTTAATAGTAGGTATTTATAATTTCAAACTGAATATTATTTCTACTTCTGTTATTTCTGCAAGCTTTCTCCCTAAAAGGTGTCCAATAAAATTATGGAACTGCAAAGGCAAATTTCAAACTTTTTCGGGATGGATATTTGATGTGTATAAAAAAAACTATTTAAATTAATGACATGCTTGAAATGATACACCAAATATAAAATGTTCTGTAATTTAACTTTGTTAAAAAAATGCATCGTTAATTTTGCAACTGAATGTTTCTTCTAATTATGTTGAAATTATAATATTTCTTCCGTTGTTCCAGCATCTTTATTGCAGACTTTGAACATTGCCAACTGAACCTTACTTAAACTTAATGATCAGATCAGACAGATCTTTTATACTAAAAAAAGCAATTTTGAGACTTTTCTCCGTGCAATGTAGAAATTTTATAAGCTTTCCAATGGACATTTTTCAAAGTCTTTATAATCGGAAAGTCTTGAAAATAAGATAGTAAGACAAATGATTATCTACCATTAGCGTTAATATCCTAAATTGTTCTTGCTGCAACAGGGACCATCTTAACAATAAAGTTGCCAGCAAGCCTGAATATAAATGCCGGACATCACACGTGGAGGAGTGTTTTTTGAGTATAGGGTTCAGTTTTTAAGCTCAAAAAAATATATATACTTAAAAAACACTCCTCAGGTGATGTCTGGCAGTTTTATTCAGTATGAAGACACCAATCCATTGCAAGCTCATTGACATAACACCCTTCTGTGCAGTTTCATTTTTGTTAAATTTGGACAAAATTGGTCTATTTAAAATGACCTAAAAAAATTTGTCTTTGCCACGAAAATTGACATGTTCCTTTTGTATTCTGTTTTTTTTTTCTTTCTTGGATGCTGAAAATTGAACTCAAAATAACTCCTCCACAGGTGATGTCAGACAGTTATTTTGAAGTTTGTACACACCAGTAATTACTATAAACCGTTTTATCATTCCATATGAAATTTGAAGGCAGACATTTTCTAATCAAAACATTATTTTTCTTAACAAATGTTAATTAAACACTTCTATTGAAAATCTATAAACAAGCGACATAATATATATTCAAACATAAATCAAGCCTTAAAATAAATGTCGAACATCACCTGTAGTGAAAGGTTCCACATAACTGCACAATAAACACTGAACATTATTAGCAAAATTAAAAGAACAATGCACTCATCCACAGAATTCATCATGGGAAAGAGGCATATTGCCAGTACGTAAAATCATGTTTAAAGTCTGCAGTAAAGCCGCTAGAACAACGACGTTCGACATTGCTCTAGCATATTTACTGCAGAATTTGAACAAGTTTACTGTCATTAATATCTGGACATTTCCTGGAAAGAACATAGTGATAAATATGTCAGAAATATAACCTCTTATATTAAAATTAGTTAAGCATAAAAAACTTTACACTTATATTTTTTCAGTTCGAAATTTATTGAAAAAGGTTGTTTTAAACTATGCAATGCTTGCTTTAGAATTTCGTTTTAGCCTTTTGTTTTTCGTGTTTAACGACAAAGAAGTCGATAAACCCAAAATCGCATATTTTTTAAAAAATCACTTTTGCCAAAGGCAGATTTCTCAATAACGACAAATTTAATTCACAAATTTTTTAGCCATGTGTTTCATCATCTGTTAAAGTTGTTTTGACATCAGTAACACTCTTAACCCTTTATATGCTGGGGGGAGGTGGGGATTTCTATTTTTGAAACTCAATTTGGACTCTTTTTGCTTAAAACTTGGGACCAAGTAGACAAAATCAAAATATTTTTGGCGAGCCCTTCTAGAATATCGCCACAAATGCTGGCACCGAATTTCAAAATGCTAGCCCTTCGGGAACATGGTCTATTAAGAAAAGTGAGGAGACACCAACACAAAGTGATAGCAATAGCCCATCCAAACTTTGTTTGGCGGGCTAAAAAATAGTAAATACTCCGAATACTTAGAATAAGTTTACAATCAAACATTGAGCACAACTTTACAGCCATTATACACTCGTATTTCAATCACTAATTTTGTAATAATTAACAGAGAATATGATAATTACGATAATCATTCTTTACTATAGCTACTGTAAATAATCACTTTACTGTAAATTACACTACTACTAACGATGCCACTGCAGTTAGGGACCATCTTCAAAATAAAATCTACAGAGGAGAGAACTAAGTCAATCAACTTGCAATGGATTGGTTTTTTCGTACCTCTATTACAATTTCGTTGACACTCCGTATAGATTCATTTTTATTGTCAATTTTAGTTGATTAAATCCTACCAAAGAAGTTGATCTTGGAGCGAAATATTGAGTTGGTCCCTTATTCAACCAATCATCTAACAACAAAAACAAAACCACGCAGATGGGTGTAATGTCAAGAAACCAATCCATTGCAATATCATTGACTCAGTACTATCCTCTATTTTATTTTTTAAATATTTCCTAAGCTATTATTAAAATAGATCACAACAAGATTTCAAATATTTCCATATGGATATAAAGTTATAGAGAAATGTTACAAAATATAAATCTCTAAAACAAAAAAAAAACAATTCTTTAGTGTTTTTCTAATTTTAAGATTTTTATTAAAAAAGTCAAAAGAAGTTTTTTTTTTTTATTTTTAAGCAAGCATTTGCACTTTTCCTCATTAAGATGAACCCCCTATAAGATAAGATATAAAGGTTGTTGATAAAGACTAAAGTTCATGTTTCAAACTACGAACAGGAGGTATTAACATAAAGATTATAAAGTTTGAACAAAAAGAACAGCAGATGATAATTACAAAACAAAACAAAATAATGTAAACTGAAAGTACACAGCATATTATGCATTGTATCTAAAGCAAATAATATTATAAGAAAATAAGAAAATAGAAGTTTAATCTGGACTATCTTCAACATTATAATCTCTCATTTTCATTTTCAAAAAATGTCTGTTTGCTGAAATATTGCAAGATATAATTCATAACCTTGTCAATCATGAATCAAGTCTCGAGATAATGGTTCGACATCACCTGTGGAGGAGGGTTTTTTTAGTACTAAAAAACCCTCCTCCACAGGTGATGTCTAACCATTATCTTCAGGCTTGATGAAATGCTCATGTATATTTGAATTAAAACACCATTCTCCACAGATTATTTTAATCAATGTCTTTTATTCCATTAGTATGTAACGGCACCATAGTACTTAACCCTTAACCCTATATATGCTGGGCCTTTTGGGACTTCTCAAAGCTAGGGGGGATCCCCCCTCCCTCCATAACTTTTAAACGACTAATAGGATTGAGATGAAACTTGAAAGAGTTTTATTATAGTCTATCACAAAAGGAACAAAGTGATACCAAATATTTTGCTGAAGTCAGCATTTTTCTGATGACGTCAACACAATTAATTTAATATGGTTCATTTTCTTTAAAAACTGTACTCTCTTAGAAATTTGATTAAAAGAGTTCTATAAAATGCTTTTGCATTCTGTTTGCAGTTTTAGGTATGTATTTAAAAATGTTCTTTCACATAATTTCCGAGGTTTTAGTTATACATGACTAACCTGATCAGAATTTTTATTTTGTGATTTTAAGTAACTTCACCAAGATTCGTAACATTAGCATTACTTTAACACAAGTTATGGTAAAATAATAATATCAATTATTGTCGCTAATCTACTGAAGGGAGGTAATCCAAAGTCCAAATGTAATTCTGGTCAAATCCTTCTAAACAGTGAAAAAAACTCTTTTCGAAGTCAAAATCATGAGAAAATCACGAAAAAATCATCTTGATGAATGTGGTCAAAGTCTCATAAAAAAATATTTTTCAAAGATTTTCCAAGTCCAAATGTGACACTGGTCAGAACTTAAAAAAATAAAAGTCAACAAAAATCAAGAGAAAATCATTTTGGAGAATGTAAATCAAATTTGTAAAAAGTCTCCACTTTTGAAAAAATCCCTTCTCCACTTGATACTCGGTCCCGAGATGACAAAATTGAAAAGAATTTCGCCAGCAGTCTCGTAATAACCAAATTTCAAGACGATACTATGCCTTTTCAGTCCATTGTCCCAAAAACTCATAAAACTCGAGACCGAGTGGACGAAAAAATGTTAATGAACCCTTCTAAAATATCGCCACAAATGCTGGTGCCAAATTTCAAAATGGTAGCACTTCAGGAACAAGGTCTATTAAGAAAAGTGAGACGCCGACCCCGCAAAGCGATATGACGAAAATATTAAAACTAAATATTCAACTGTGTAAGAAAAGAAAGAATGTGTTAATGGATGAACTTTGAGCCTGAAGAGATTAAATGTTCTCATAAAAATATTCTTGCTGAGGAATAATTTTCAAGAATCAGACTCGTAAACCCACGACTTAAATCAACATAAATACAATGGTCGAAATAAGAGCAAAAACCTAATGTGGAGGAGAGAATTTCAAGCACAAAACTCCCTCCTCCACATTGATTATATGCTAAGTAATTTCTATGTACAAATTATCAATTTAGTTTTTCTTGCAGTTAGTTGATAAACTGACAAACACAATAATATATATTCATACCTGTCCTTTTAAAAGTTCCCATTTGTGACAGGTTGGTTTGTTTTTTAGTGGTTCACTGTATTCATCAGACAGATTTAAATCATTCTAAAATAAACGAATTCTTAGTAACAAAAGTTCATATATCCATCGAAACATTTACTACGTGTATAATACCAAAATAACTTTTGTTGGAAGATATGAACTACATGTTTCCACAAAATTACTTTCTATTTCACGGTAAATAAATTTTGAAAGCGAGTTATTTAATGCCATTTTACAAGAACAATTTTTGTTTTTTAATTTTAAAAAAATTACACAATCTCCTAATTCTTCTGGATTTTTAGAATGTCTAGATTTTCAGACATTCGACCAGGGTAAACTAAAATTATTTTATTAAGGCCTCTCTCCCTTAAATTTCTCTCCTCGTTTAAATGCCCAGGGTAAGCTATTAAAATTTAAATAAAATGCCTAATGTGTTCAATTAAAATTGATATTTTCAAAAGTGAATAAGCAGACAGTACATATTGTGTTATATTGTACCTAGTTGTCTTCTTTGACAAATATTTCCCACAAAAATAAGGATATTTGATGGATTTTTTTCAGTCAGATTAATAATATTCAAATTCAAAATAAAATCAAAATATTGAAGCTCCTGATAAAATACCTCCCCTATGGAACTATGGAAAAAATTGATTTCATAAATAAACGCACAAGGCGTAAAAAGTCATTTTACGGTCTTAGTTATTGGAATTCCTTGAATATTTTAAGTCAAATTGGCTGAAAATATTCTGAAAAATCTCTCTTCCACAGTGACAACCGTCAGTTATTTTAACCCCTTACATAGATATTTTAATTAGAACTTACCAACAGTAAACAAAATTTTCTTGACACTTCAAGTTCCGGAGGCATGTCACTTGGAACTTCTATAAAATAAAAAATTCTAATCGTTACAGAGGACCAAATAAATTGCATATTATGCCTCAATATAACTATCAGACATCACTCTTTTGGAGTGTTTTGAAGCTGAAAACTATACTAAAAATAACTCCAACACAAGTTCTACTCAAGTTTACATTTAAGCTTTACTACTACACTAGTAAGTAGTAATAAGGTTTTATATTCTTCCGGTATAACTATGGCGCAGTGAGTGGCCATTTAACCGACCCCCCCCCCCCTCCCCCTGTCCAGCAGCCAACTTAAGTTAACTCACTACTAGAGATAAATGAAGTATTGTCCTAACTTGCCCACGGGATCAACATGCACAAGGTGGATTTCCAAGAAGTGAATTCGATGGCAAATTAGCTGGCGAAGTATATCTTAACATGGGAAGTTTGGTTTATTTTAATTTACCGTTAAAACATTTCGCTTCGCAAACAAAATTAACTACAGCTGGAACTTTCCCAAATACTATGGAAGATAAAATCAACCCTTCTTGTACTTTTTTAAACTTTAGATATTTTAGACAAACCCAACAGGCTGCATAGTCTCGGAAGATGCTCCTCCACAAGAGAATGCTGACATGAATTCAGAGGCATGAACCTCCATAGAATATCTGGGCATATCAACAACATACAGACTAATGGACCATCTCAATACTTCGCTCCAAAAGCAACTTATTTGGTAAAAGAACTCTCCAAGATAGAAAACGCCAACTGCTTTTAAGTGTGATGTAAATGTATACCGATGATGACTTTTGCCAAAAATTTGTCCTGACAAGACGAGATACGAACAAGGATCTAGAAGATTTGTTCAAAGGTTCTTTTTTGTACAAAGTACAACCTCCAGAAATTTGTTTTTTATCATGTTTACAAACTCACATTAAAACATCTAACGTTTACTTATATAATGTAGCCAATAATCATCTAAAGTCTACAAGATATACAAATCATGCGACCAAGCGACATAAAAAACTTTGCTTCGAAAAAACATTTCAGTTTTTCTCCTACGTTGTTTAATAGTTTTTGAGTAAAATCTAGAATACTAAACAAATCTCTGTATGAAATATTATATTTACACGTATCAAAGACTGCAAATCAAGCAGCGTTCCTCAAAATGTCTGGAACAGATGATAAACTGGAATCGTTAGAGGTGGCTTTCCTTCTCGACAATGTTAGGCAGGCACAGCTTGTCGGCAAAGGCAAAGTATATTTTTCTTTTCCTCCAATGAAATATCAAGGACACTGAGGGATACAAATTCAGTGCAGCATTTTGACTCAATTAAAGGTGGCATTATGGAAAAATGTCCACAAATACACCATTGTAAGGTTTGTAGACAGCTAGAGTCAAGGCGACTTCTTCTTCATTTTTGACGATAATTCCCCATTTTTCAAGCTCCCCTTTAGAGTATTTTGGTCCACAAGAGTAGCCACACTACTTCCCATCAAAATCGTCGGTATCTGAATAAGAATTATCTTCCATTTCAGAAGAACAATTCTGATGATCTAGAACTTCATGTGTTCTTCATGACTTCCTTAACCAACATTTTGTTTTAATTATCGTGTAGCACATGTGATGTCATTTTGCGTATAAAACCATGGTAACTAAAATTCCATATGGTGACAACCGTGACTAATTTTGATGGCAAATATCAGAGTTTTGTTGCAATTTTTGAACGTTTGATTATTTAATGATATTTTATGAATTTTTAGACATCTTAGACTGAAATTCAGGAAGAAGATTTTCCGACCTTAGTTCCCCTTTAAAACCTGGATCTCATTCTTAAAGGCCACTTTGCATTGTAGCATTTTCAGTCTGCGAACAGATCAGAGCAGCAGGTGCTGTTTGTAACCGCATTAGTAATAAATGTAATTGCTGGTCAAATGCAACTGGAGGTTAAGGAGATTTGAAAGTTCAGATAAGGCTAATTGATTTGTTACTTTCTACCACTTAAGAAGAAGAGAATGCCACACTTTTCCTAGATTAATTGTTGACATATCAAATTTCTTCTTAGCCAACAATATACCTTCGCTTGTTTAGCTTGGTCTAAGTGCTAATTTCATAGTCTATGCGCAAATTTCATAGTATCTCTTATTACTTCCATAAATACCTTAAGGGAAGAAACAATTGCGGAAGGAAACAATGCGAATTTGCCCCGAATTCGCATTCTTCAGTTCGGCATTATTCAAGATTTTCAAGTGATTAACACCATTATTTAAAAAGATTTAACAGGAGGGGACCATGATGCCCCCTCCCCTGTAGGCCTAATAGGGTTGTCCTGAATATGTGATGTTTGTGCATAGGTTGATATATCAGATGAAGGTCTATAAAAGGCTAATTACTTCTAAGCTCAGCAAATAATGTCTTCATACTGTACTATTTCGTATTTTGACGCAATTTTGACCAAACGAAACAATCACAACATGGCACAATGTAATGCACAACATTGTAACAACAAGTGCCATGTTGGCTTAAAAACACAGCATTTTTAATTCAGATCAAAAATGTTGTATCTATAATCCAACATGTGACACAATCCAATCCTATACTACACAACATGGTGGACAAACCATCACAACATTTTTAACCAACAATGTTCGCTCATGTTGCGATGGTTTGCCTAAGACGTAGTCGCATAGCACATTGCTATTGAATAAAAAAGATTTGGAAAGATTAAACTTTAATCATTATTAAGTGTGATGAATTACATAATTCTTTTTGAGAGCCGGTGTAAACATTGTTTAAGATATTGTTTACAGGTACAAATCGATCTGTTAACAAGATAACTATTTTTGATCATGAATAATAAATATAAATTAACTAGTGATTTTCATAATTTACACAGTACAGCAATGCCTTGATTAAGCACCCCATGCGAATAAATGCGCCCCCTTTCCCACCCACTTTAGAGCTGAAATATTAATAAGCACCCCCACCCCTCCCCTTTGAAATGTAACAAAATATATAAATGCCCAGGCACTTATTGAACTTTTACAACCATGTAATTTCATTCTATCTATTTCCCCTATTAATTACATCCTGGTACTTTCGGCAATGTTTTTTTTTGTTTCTATTTTGGATGAAGATGAAGATACATATGCAGAAATTGATTGACGTACATAATATTGAGTAAAGGTTGCATTTGAATTAGGCGCCCTGCTGTTGATGTTGTTTTGGTGCCTTTGCTGCTGACTTTGGCCACTGGGATATCAGTCTCTTATCTTGACAATACTTTCCCCTTTTAAAAGCTGAAAATTATACTAAAAATCACTCCTCCACAGGTGATGTCCAACGGTTATATTGTGGCTTGCAACGTCCATTTTATATTCTCTCTATTGGGCACTTATATCCCTGGGCATTTATTTCAGGGTTGGCACCAACAAAATGTGCTTCTTTTAAAGATTAGAGATTAGAGACACTTATTTCAAGGTGAGTGTTAATTACAGTAAATACAGTATCCAGAATGTGTTGGGGTTTTTTTGGTTACAGTAAAATCAAAAGTGATCTGTGGAAAGAAGGGTAGCACATTGCATTGATCGATTTCTCATGGGTAAAAGTATTAATGATTTTGCAATTCATTGGTATGCAAAAGAAAGACTTGTTTGCACAACACTGAAAGGATATGAAACTCAAGTATTAATAACTCAAAAATAGAAAACTATATTCAAAATCACTCCTCTACAGAATGATGACTAGCAAATATATTTCTTAACCACACAATCTGCATACTTGCGATACTAACGTTTATTATTAAAACTGAGTATCCAGTAGAGGAATACTTGCATGAATAAAGAGTTGTGATAAAAACCATGTGCAAAACACTCTTTAAAGTCCATAAAATGTCAGTCACTAACATCATAGTGATCCTATATGATGTATGGCTTAAACTAAGCAACTTATAAAAGGAGTTATAAATCTAGTGTAAAAGGAGGCCATGCTAGTATATAAATTTTAAGTAAACAGATAAAAATCATTACCAATAATTAACTGTGATTTCATTTTCATTACAAAAGTATTCCCAATATTAAAGTAAATAACAAGTTTGTCTTGCAAATAAATCAAACCTAAATATAACTGCCGGACATCACCTGTTTAGGAGTGTTTTTTTTTACTAAAAAGCTGAACACTATACTCAAAAAACACTTCTCCACAGGTGATGCTAACAGTTATATTTAGGTTTGCAAATAATAATAATATCAAGTTCTTTGTTCATATGAAATACTACAATTCTTTTACAAAAGAAAATTTCTGAAGTTATCAAAACATAAATAAACCTTTTAATAATTTTGTTTGTCTAAAAATAAAAATTCTGAAAAAGGTATAGGTCTTACAAGAACCACCTGCTTCTTTTTTACCTGAGTTGCTTTCTATTTTAATATTTAATGTGATCGTAGTAAAAAGATCTTTTGATATTTACACATTTAAAGTGAAAAATATTTTGAATAGACCGACTAAATAGAAAACAAAAGTATTTATTTTGATTTATATAATAGTAATATTATACTAAAGTATCTTGTAGCAAATAATAAAAATGTGCGAAAAAAGATTTCATGCAGATGCTATTTTTTACTGAGGTAACCATGTGTGGAGGAGTGTTTTTTCAGCATAGCTTCAGGCTGCAAAATCTGAACCTATGCTCAAAAAGCATTCCTTCGCAGTGATTATTTGTTCTTACTCTGAATCAACATGCCGGACATCACCTGTGGAGGTGTGTTTTTTGAGTATAGTGTTCAACTTAAAATAAGTTATAGAATTGGGAATAGCTTCTGGCTATATAGCCTAATGCTATGCTCAAAAATCACTCCTCCACAATCATTATTGTTTTATGTCGATCACTGAGCAGTGTAAATTATTAATAGTTTTTTGCTATACAGTACATTGATTTTTTTGCCTGTTTAATAAGATCTTTTGTTATCGTTGGTCTATAAATAAATTAAACTACCTATCAGTTTCTTATTTTCTGCCTCAATCTACACCTGCACATAAGCAAGAGAGTGTAAATTTTTGCAATAAAGATAAAAAGCAGTTGCTAGGAGAAGTATAGTTGTACAAGAAATGACCTGTGGAGGAGTGTTTTTTGAGTATAGTGTTCAGCTTTTAACCCTATTTCTACTAGGCTTTTTAGGGCTCTAAGAATCTGGAGGACATTGTGACTCTGGGGCACCTTGTGCTGGGGGGGGGGGCGG
>JAULBZ010004526.1:0-14632 GCA_032360805.1 Neoturris breviconis | reverse complement strand
AGTATGTAAGAAAATAACCTCCTGAATAATAATTTTTGTTATGTTACTTTCACAGCAAAATTTAAAAATTCAGGGGTCTACACCACAGTAATGAAGGGTTTATATATAAATACTAACTTTTGAAGGTTTTACCTTTACTTAGCTTTACTGTGTATTTGTTCTTACGCGTGTAAAATAAAGAAATAGTAATAAAATACTTCTTGGTCTATGTTAGATGCGAGAAAACTTTGTGTACAACGTAATTATACTTTCATTCTAAGGTATATTTCTATGTTTAGGACAAAGATCTTATGATATATATATATATATATTGGAAAAACTTAAACTGATTCTTAAACCAACTTCCCTCAACCAAATTAGACTTGAATTGTATAGGAACTAGGTTATATAACAACCAGTCTTTTTGCCGTTTTCGCTAAAACTCAAGCCTACTTAGGATTTGCTTTTCTTCTCTTCTTCCAAATGAATGCATGCAAATGTTTAACAATATCTGACTATGTTCACACTTGTCAAATAGAAATCATTTCGGAATGAATTACATACTGGATAGGCCTTGCGTTCACACTGTTTCGCATCTATCCGATATACTCAGCGAAATGATTTCGTTCCACTTGTTGTGGTGAAATGGAATAATTCCGGCATGTTTTCACACTTGAAACGGAATGAGATCGTTCCGAAAAATTTTCTATCCGACAAGTGTGAACATAGTCTATGTTTCTTGTAAAAGAACAAACAAAATATAACTTGATGCAGTGCAATAACTTCCTTCTTGTGCACCAGTAAAGAGAATAAATAAAGTTTCGTTAACATAAACGTTTTTTTTTTATAAGAAACCTGGTACTAGAATCTTCAAAAATTAAGAAACTTTTACTACTACAATTTATTCCTGCTTTTTGGAATAAGAAACTTTTTTTTCTTTTTGTAAAAGATAAATCATGGTATGTTGGTGTTGTTTGGTGGTACAACAAGAAGCTAGACGAATATCGAATTTATTTGACCATAAATCTGAGGATTACCTTAAACTTAACGATTGGAATTGAGGTACTTTTGTTAGATGAGTGATTTTTTTAGTAAGTTACAAGATGGTACACGAAGTATCAAATCTGAGAAGAACTACAGCACTGATGATATAAAATATATCAATTCAATCGCCTCTATTAGCAACTAAGACACTACTAATTCCATTTTTATTTATTAATTTATTTACTTACTGTACACTACTTTCTGTAGCCAAAAAGAGCATGCCGGGATTGCCTCCGTGCAAACTATGTGAATATATTTAATTTAAACAAATATATAAAATTAAAATTGTTGCCCATTTTGGTCTCTGTACCTTAATAATATTTGAAAAATTTAAGAAACTTTTAGAACTAAAAACCTTAAATTTTGACGTCATAATTAGGAAACTTTTGCTACTAGGTCCTTCGCTAGGTTTCTTATATAAAAAAACCCGGGGATATCAACAACAGTAACGTACAACACCAATCACGGACTGAAATAAAGGAAAGTTGGGTAGAGCATTACTAGAAAACAAAGTTCAGTAGCACTCCGTATGAATACACGTTGTTTTTTTATACAAGAAACTTAGAATTTCAGCACTCTCCTCCGCAGAGCCTCAAAGGAAACAATCTACTTCTTTCATATCATTAACGCAGTTTTCGTTTTACCCGCGCCTTCCGGATAAGTTCGTTTTCACTTTGTTTTTCAACATTAGTTGGCAGAGGTGGTCTGTGACTCGCTTAAGATTTCAAAATTAATCCGATTTCCCGATTTAGGAACATGCTATAATGTTGAAACTTTCCAGAAAGTTAATCCAACAACTTTGGCATAATTATTTTTATACTTATGATGACGTCATCAGGGCCAAACAGGTGGTGCAAAAAAAAAAATATTTAGGTAAAAATTATTTTCTTTCTAAACTATATATCAAAATGATTTTTAAGCAAAAATAAGAATAAAAAAGTCAAAAAAAAAAATTACAACCTGCCAAAAATTTTATCCCTAGTTATTTTTTTTTTAGGAAAATTATCCTAGATAAATTATAGAAAAAGTCCCAAAATTTCAAGCCATAATATCCATTTGTACAGAAGGGACACTTTGTACTCCCCCCCATCCTGGATAGAGTTTGGATTTCATGTCCTTATTAAGTTGACAAAGTTTTAGGTCAATTAAACAATTAGAGCACCTTTATCAAGGTAAAATTATATCAAATCAATGTGGAGGAGAGTAGTGAAATTTCAAATCATAGCCTAGTAATGCTCTAAAATCACTCCTCTACAGTGTATATGAATTGCATACACACATTATTCATCATACGCAACAAATAAAAATAGAGAATACACATAAGTTATAGTATTAGTTGTGCTTTTAAAGACTTGGTATATGTTATATACGCTGTACATGCTACATTCAGACTACATTTATTTATATAGTATAGGATATGCTTTAACCATACACGCTTTAATAATACCAATGTCATCTGAAAAAAAAGCCTGTTATATACCAACCTATTATAGTTTTATTAAAAAAATACATTTTATACATAGGATGGTTTCTACTAGTCCTATTAAATTTGTTTAAATAAATCCATTTTATATATAGGATGTTTTTTACTAGCTGATGTTATGAAGCACTAAAGAAAAGAACAATGCTACAGAATAATGTTTTTTCTTTATTATTTATAATCTTCCTCTGTTGAATTTTGTATTGTCATTATATTACTAATTTGCATTGGGAGTAATTAATAATACTAGAAACATTTTTGCTGTTAGTAGTAATTAAATGTTTTACGACCGTAAAGTTGGTATAAAATTAATAGTTATTACAAAATTGAAGAAGGAAACTTTCCAAAATCAAAATGGAGACAATTCTCGAAATTTAAAAAATTATTTTTATAAAGAATATCACTTATTACCTTAAAGAATTGAGTAGAGAGCTTTTTTCAAAATACAAAATGGCTGCCAAAAAAGATTCATAGTCAAAGTCTCAAAGTTATATTGTCAAATCCTTTTTTAAATAAGTTCAAAAAGTTTCTACGTCAACAAAAATCATGAATTGAACATTTTGGTGAATGTAAATCAAATTTTCGAAAATTGTCGAAAAAATCATATGTTTGGTGGGCTAAAAATTAAAGCAGATCTGCACTGCAAAATTCCCAATTCTAGTTTTAAGAGAAAAAAAGAAGCTGAATCGGCTTGAAAAATCACGCCTTTTGCAATAAAACGTTAGAACTCTAACCTAGGTTAGAACTTCCATTTTCTAGAGTTAGAAGACGTAGGATCCAATCTCGCGTTAGAGCTCTAACCTTGGGGGGGGATGTAAATATAAGCTCTCTTTCGCATATTTTGATACAAAAAGGATTCGCATATGTGATTTTGTAATTATAATATCGCATGTGATTATAGCCAATGAATCATCTTGCTTTTGCACAATAGTATTCAGAAATTATAAAAGCTATTAAAGCGTGCAAATAATATACTCAAAAAATAACGTTTACAACGATTTGAAAAAAACAGCACTTTATACGAACATTTTTTTTCAACTTTTTCAACTTCATTTTTGTGTTTTCGAGTTAGTCGCTGACACAAGAGTAAATACAAACAAAATAAACATCATGGCTAATGCTATGTTCGCGTTCAACCGAGCGATTCTTAGGCAGAATTTGCCAAGTTTGTAAAAAGTCCTAAGAAATAGTGTTAACCATAAATCATTCATGTAACTCATCATATTCGATGAACTGCGGGATAAATAATGCCTGCCAGAAATCACAAAAGTTGTCTGAACACCGCCGCCGCCGCAGACTTCCGTTTCAATAAATCACTTTCCTCCGGAAGCGTGATTGAAAAAACTTGAATTAGGAAATTACTTTCTTGTCAGAAAAGTGAGAAAATAAATCTTGTCAAGAAAATTAATTCTTTAATAATTTCTAGGCTAGAGAAATAATTCTTAAAACGAGAAGTTGTTTTGGGAAAATAGATTCTAAAAATAAGTATTTTATTTCTTGAATCCAAGAACCCTTGGATCCTTGATCTCTTTCGTATTAAACGTACACACACAAAAATAAGCACCACCGTATCATCTACACATAAAAACATAAATTTACTATAAAGATATAAATAATAATAAAATGTGAGAGGAAGGGGGTGGGGGCTAGACTGAATAGGGTTAAACAGTAAAAAAAATAAGTAATCTAAACGCAAATATCCGGCTGATTTATATGCGCAGATATCCAGCAGGGGTTGAAATAACATGCCGGTCATCACTGTGGAAGAGAGATTGGTTGGCTGAAAAGATTCTGAAAAAACTCTCCTCCACCGTGCTGATCGGCACGTTATTTCAACTCCTGTCCGGCTGAGTGTTTAACCACTCGGCCGCATAATTGAAATGTTCGGCCGCTTATTTGAAAGGTCTGGTCCCAAATTTTTGGTCATGTGGTCCTGAATATTTAAACACTTGGCCGAATGATTAAACTTTAAACATATTTAATAGAATACAACAAAAATCAGGAATAGAACCATTCAAACATGCGTCCGAACGTTTCAATTATGCGGCTGAATGGTTAAACATCCGGCCGCATATTAAAACAACTCAATCTACAATAAATTTCTATCAAAAAAGTTTATATATTGCTAGAATATCTACAATAAATTTCTATCAAAAAAGTTCATCACTGATAGTTTGAACGGTCTTGTGGAATACCTTTTAGAGTATTTCCACAGAGTCCACCAATGCAGAACCTATATGATATTGCCAAATTCAATACCCTTAGGGTTTAAAAATTAAATACCCTAAAAAGGTTTTGAGAAATACCCTAAGAGGTCTTTGGAAATACTCTAAAAGATTTTAAGCAATACCCCGAAAGGTCTTCAACAATGAGGAATACCCTAAAAGGTCTTCACCAATACCCTATAAGGTTTTTAACAATACCCTTAAAGGTCTTTGGCAATACCCTATAAGGTCTTTGGCAATACCCTAAAAAGAGTCTTGGGGAATTCCCTAAAAGGTTTTTGGCAATACCCTAAAGTTTGATGCCAAACCACATATTCACTTTCTGTTGGTTTGTGCAAACTCGTTCCCACTTGTTGGTTGATAAAAAGAATTGCAGAGACAGGACGATTTGGAGACGAATGTGTTTTCTTGCGTAATTCTACAGTTTGTGTGAAAAGGCTCCAGGAAGATGTTTTTTGTAACGACGTCATTCAAGTAGGCATTTAACAGTTTCCTTTAATTTGTAATCATATGATCTTTCCTTTATGGAAATAGAACTTTCACAAAATAATGAAAACAAGGCTCTGGTTCTCAAAGTAGAAACTTGTTGCAATGTAGGGGTTGAACAAAAGGAAAGCTATTGCATTTGCTACAAATTTCTACTTTGAACATCCAACGTCTAGACTTGCATCCCATGTAAACTGAACCTTATTTATCGGGTAATGTAAACCGGACTATATTTATGGTGGCAATCTCAAGGCGAAACATGGACTTGGCAAACTCGGACAAAGTCACGTGATCGCTTCACCTACGTTCTAGCATCTTGTAGCCAAAATCTACTCTACCTTGCAAATCTTCAGGAAAAGAAGCTGCGGACTCATGACAAATATAAAAGAAACGTAGCAATGATGAACCCATACAGTTTGATACTACTCTTAATTCTCAACCTCGTTCCCAGGGCTTCTTCTCTCTTGACGTTTAACGCTATGAGATAGCGTTAAACGTCAAGAGAGAAGAAGCCTTGGAAGCGAGGTTGCTTAATTCTGTAAAGTTTAATGATTTAATTATTTTGATACGTTCTTATAATATAGCCATGATGTTTATTTTGTTTGTGTTTACTATGAAGTTATATCGGCGCCAAAATTCGAGTCATCAAGTCGACTAGGCGGAAGTCAGGTCGACTAGGCGGAAGTCAGGTCGACTAGGCGGAACTCCGGTCGACTAGGCGGAACTCCGGTCGACTAGGCGGAACTCAAGTCGACTAGGCGCGAAATCAGAAACGAAATATTTTAATGCATATAATACATGAAATCACGATTTTGGAGATTGTTTACATGTAAATTACCGGATTTTTACCGCCAATCATAAAATACATTAATAATCTAAAAAGGAAAAACGTGGTAGCTACCTAGTAAAGTCTACCTATATTATCTACCTTATCAATTTAGTAAAGTAGATAGTATCATCATATCATTGCTGTGCCCGTGCCGCTTCGCAAGTAGTGTGGTTACCTGGTGGTTTCACTATGTACGATCATCACCAATACTCCGTTTTCAAGTAAAATTATCACCAAATATTCACTAAGTGAGACAAATAGCCTCGCTTACTTTCCGCCTAGTCGACTTGAGTTCCGGCTAGTCGACCTGATTTACGACTAGTCGACCTGATTTGCGCCTAGTCGACCTAAGTTCCGCCTAGTCGACTTGAGTTCCGCCTAGTCGACGTGAGTTCCGCCTAGTCGACATGAGTTCCGCCTAGTCGACCTGATTTCCGCCTAGAGTCGACTTAATTTGCGCCTAGTCGACCTGACTTCCGCCTAGTCGACTTGACTTGCAACTAGTCGACTTGACTTGCGACTAGTCGACTTGATGACTCGAATTTTGGCCCCGATATAACTTCATAGTTTACACTTGTGCGGACTGACTCGGAGTGTAATTGAGCATCTCTAACTTTTGTCGAAATAGAACGAACGTGAAAGAATATACAAAAAATATTCATACTTCGTTTTGTTGTTTTTTCAGGATGTTAATTTTAAATCATAGTCTTTTTTGTGACTATTTTTGAACATATTATTTGCATGCTTCTTTAAGATTTTTTGAAATCTATTGTGCAAAAACGATTACCACTTTTTCTATTGGCTACAATCACAATACTATATAATTACAAAATCACCAATGCGGATACTTTATGTGTGAAAATTATTACGAAGGAGAGTTTGTTTATATAAAAGAAAATACAGCACCCCCGTCAATATGAGTTGATTTAAAGTGTTCTGCAGGTCTGATTAATGATCATGAAGAATTCCGAATTGTTATAGTCTTTCGTGCTTGCACTCATTTGTCGCTATTGCCTGCGAAAGACTATTTAATAGTCTACCAATGTCTCGTTTTCATGTATTTGTGAATTGATCTCTATAATTAGTTTTTGAAAATTGACATCATTAGCGTTAAAGTCTACCGAGTACGGTCATGTATTGCCATAGATGCAATACAGTCCGAATGCGGAGAAATATGGGACCGTATTCGGTAGACTTTAACGCTGCGTATGTCGACCTTTACATAGTAGTAAAGGAAGAATAATTCCATATGTACATCATTAAGATTAATATTTCCTGTTGTTTAAATAAATGTCTTTTAACGTCTCATGAATTTAGTATCCCCTACGTATTTATAACTATTATAAAACAACAACATTGAATATCGCTATACCTTGTGTCCCATTGAACGTTACTGTACTTTGTGTTACATTGGACATCGATTATTACCGTCACTTTTTGGTTCACATTGAGCATTGTGTGTGACACTTTGTGTCGATTGCAGCGTATTATTGTCAAGGATTAAGATATCACACATAAATGGTATTAATCTGAGCTGAGCGTTCACACAAAACCTAGATAATATCATATTCGCTCAGGTCACAAGCTTACTGATATACTATAGTGGGTATTGAGCGTCTACGTAACGTTAGGGACGATCTCAAAAATAAAGTTTACAGGAGAGTACTAAGTCAACGATCTTGCAATGGATTTGCATTGCAAGCTCATTGACCTAACACTTCTGTACAGATTCATTTTTGTTGAATATTGTCAATTTTAGTTGATTTAATCCTACCAAATAAGTTAGATTTGGAACAAAAGAATGTAAGTTTTTTTAATTTTAGCCACTACAATGAAGTCACCACATTGGTTGAAAGTGACGTAATATCATTACCTGCCTCATTACATTTGCCAGCACAGAATGTTTTGTCGGATTTCCATAATGAAAATTTGTTCGCACAATCCATTGTGTTAGCAAATGTAATGAGGCAGGTAATGATATTCTAAGTAACCTGTTTTACAACGCAGGTCAAAGTTGATATGATTCATATGAAAAAGATTCTTTGTATACAACTGTACATGCAAAGAAAGAAGAACAAGTATTATAAAATACCACGAGCAATGCATCAATACTATATTCTAGTGTCCATAATGGTTTGCATGATTTTTGTGTCTGCTCAAATTAACAACAATAGTATTGGAGTAAGTGGTTATTATTATTATCATTACAATCATTCAGAAAATGCATCTGCGGGATTAGTGATTGGTTTATTTTCGTTGACGGATTGTTTTCAGAACAAAGTAAATACTGATATTGTCAAAAAAGAAATAGGATACCGCCTATTGACAAAAGAGGACATCCAGTTCAACAGCTATCTTTCATTTGATATTTGCAACAGTTCAACCGCATTAGTAGAAACGCTTATGAAGATTGTATTTGATCTAAAGAACAGTGACAAAATTGTGAAAATAATTATTTCGTACATGTCCCCTGAATTGACGATTATGGCTGCGAATATATTAACAGTAATAGATATACCTTATCGAGCAATGATTAATCGCCACATTATATTAAGCGACGCATTGACAAATAGATTTGACGCATTGCTATACGACGAAGGGATATCCATTATAAATGCTTTAGATCCCTACCTTTTGCAATGGTGGGTATGGATAAACAGAACAATACATGCAGAGACGCACTCGGTTAGAATGTGTTTTCAGGAAGAACATAGATGCTTTTGTGAAAAATCTCCAGCTGGATTAACAAACACAAACCCAGAATCAGTCTTTTTCTTAAGGAATGGCATAGAAACTCAACGATTACTAAACAGTATAGATGATTTTACACCCAACTCAACGAAGTATAATCGAGTCTCTATCTCTATCGTCGCTAGATATGTGAGTCAGTTGTTCTATCTACTCCGTTATGTATTGCGCCCAAATAATGTTATTAGTTTCAATAAGATGTATTCTAACAAACAAACATATACGGAGATGTCGATACCGTGCATCGAATATCTGTCTGGTCGTAATAATTGTAGTACAATGATTGATCATCAACTTATAAGTGAAAATTTAATTTGGATGTGGGAACCAACATTTGATGCTAATTCTACGTGCCTTGGTCCTTGCGAGGTAGGTATGACATTAAAAAAGTATGACGATGAATTAAAAGGCAGAATAGTTTTCACTTGTGTTCCCTGTAAGAATAACAGTGTTAAATCAATAGTTGGTGATGAAAAATGTTCTCCATGTCCAATTGGTTGGATAAGCAATCACAACTATACAAGATGTTATGATACATTTCAAAATCTCACATTGCAATTTACTGACAGTTTCAGTGTTATAATGATGTCTCTATCTTGCACAGGATTTACCGGAATATCAACAACTATGTTCTTATTCTTGAAACACATTAAAACACCTATTGTTAAATCGTCAAATGTAATGTTATCGTTCGTTCAACTTATAGCTCAATTGGCTTTAACAATATTACTACCGTTTATCTTTATTGGAGATCCCAATGTTCTGATATGTACACTTCGTCCAATTGTGATTGCAATGTTGGTACCTATAGTTATAGGTGTTACAATCTGCAAAACGAATACACTATTAGGGATCTATCAGCGAAAAATATTAACGAAGCGTAATGTCAAGACGAAGAAAATGACTGAAATATTTTTGTTGTTTTTATTTGTCTTGATAAGCCTAGGAATTATTTGCGTTAATATTCAAATTACAACTCCAGATATCGCCTTGTATGTTTCAACTGTTGACCAGGTTCGTGAGGGATACTGCACTTCAAACGATCAGATCGTTACTCTCTTTATTTATTTTACAGTATTGTTAATAATAAGTACTGTTCAAGCATACAGAGCAAGACATCTTCCAGAAAATTTTAAAGAAACACGTGTGATCGCGTTATCTTCTATTTTAATGATTTTACTCATGGGTAATATGACGTGGCTTTATTACTATCAATCAAGTTACTATAAAAAGAGGTTGCTTGTTTATTTCGCCGCATGCTCGTTGAACTTGATCAGTTTCTGTGTTTTATATGCATATAAAGTCTACATATTAATATTCAGACCTGAAATCAATACAATACAATATTTTAACGTGTCCTTAAAGCAACAAATTGCTAAAGGTAGCACGCGAAAAATGATAGAACTTAATGAAATTACGAGTTACCAAGGTTCGTCTTCAGTCATTTAGATTTCCAATGGTTGTATAAAAGAATTCAGTTGATAGATAACGTTATTGTGAACCCTATTCGTACACAAAGTGTACGAGGTAAAAAATATTAAATATTTCAAACAGCTTGCATCAATTTCTCTAAGACACCAAAAGCTCACTGGCAGACATTAACATCTCCATAAAAATCTTAATTAATTATTTGTGGACGGTTTTTTTCTTTTTATTTCTAGTGGATTAAAACTTGTTCAAAGTTCGCCGTAAAGACGCTATAACGCTATATCTTAGCGTCTTTACTATTGACTTTGAACAAGTTTTTACCCTCTTGGAACCTCTCTTTTTATGGTAACCATGCAGACACATATTGTCGGAGCAACGTTGAACCAACGTAAGAATGACGTCATGCCTCCGCATTGACGTTGTATCAACGTTGATTCAACATAGTGTGCTCACTGAGATTGCTAGTTTGCCGGTTATGAAAATTTGTAGCTAAAAGATCAATATACTCAGCTGGCAAAAACCTGTTCAAAGTCAGCAAAATAACGTTAGAGCAACGTTCTGTAAACGTTGTTCTAACATTATGTTGCTGACTTTGGACAGGTTTTCGGGTGAATATATTTTATATGTTATATAATCTCCATAACAACAGCATTTTCGAACCCGAACGTAACACAAATCAGGATAAATGCGCATGTACACCCTGTTTTAGCACAGTAACGATGGTAACATTTGTATGAACATAGGAAAAAACACATTAGTATGTTATTTCCAGCGTTATTAAGCATATTTAAAAGAAAAAATCCGTTTATTTATAAATGTACAGATTTTCCTAAGTAATGATACGAAATATTTGAGTTATTTAAGAACTAAAAAAAAGCACTTCAAATGATTAATCCCATCGAAGTTTGATACCTAACCACATATCCACTCTCTGTTGTTTTGTGAAAACTCGTCTCCACTTATCGTTTGATAAAAGAATCGCAGAGACAGGACGAGACAGACGAATGTGTTTTCTTACGTAATCCTACAACTCTGTGTGAAAAGCGCTAAGGTAAGGCTGTTTTTGTAATGACGTCATTCAAGTAGGCATTTAACGGTTTCCTTTAATTTGTAATCATATGATATTTCCTTTATAATAATAGACCTTTTCACAAAATAATGAAAATGAGGCTCTGGTTGCTTAAAGTAGAAACTTGTTGCAATGCAGGAGCTGCACAAAAAGAGAGCTATTTATTGCATTGCTACGTTTTTATGTATTTGTGAATTGGTCTATATAATTAGTTTTTGAAAATTGACATCATTAGCGTGACAGCCTACCGAGTACAGTCATGTATTTCTCCGTATTCGGATTGTGTATTGCCATATATGGCAATACAGTCCAAGTACGGAGAAATACGGGACCGTACTCGGTAGGCTTTCACACTGCGTATGTTGACCTTTACATAGTAAAGCAAGAATAATTCCATTAGTACATCATTAAGATTGATATTTCCTGTCGTTTAATTGAATGTTTTTTAACATCTCATGAATTTAGTACCACTCTACGTTGTTTCGTATTTAAGCTATTGCAAAACTTCGTGCGCAACATTGAATGTCGCTCTATCTTGTGTCACATTGAACGTTATTGCATTTTGTGTTATATTATTCCATATCGATTACTATCGCCACTTTTTGTTTCACATTGAGCATTGTGTGACACTTTGTGTCGATTGTAATATTATTGTCAAGGATTAAAGGTATATAACCACCTTTTTTGGCCAAAATTTTAAAATCTATGTCAAATTGACGACACACACACACTTATCATACTCAGAAAATTTCAGAGTCCAATAACATCAGGAAGTGTCAAATTCAGCAATTCTTTTCTCTGAAAATGGAAAATGTTTGGGCAAACAAGATGGCTGCCACACAGTGAGCATAGAAAATACATAATATCTTGCAACTTCGATCAGTTATATCTCTCCCAGTATTCATTGTTACGGAGTAAAACTTTGAGGATATGTTATTAACAAGATAAACTTTCATATGAACTTCAGTCCGCAGACATTTCAAAAAAATTATAAAAGTGATTTTGTACCTTTAACATATTTCACATAAGTGGTGTTAATCTGAGCAGAGCGTTCACATAAAAATTAGATAAGATTATATTCTCTCAGGCCACAAGCTTACTGATATACTATAGTGAGTATGAAGCGTCTAATTAAAGTTAGGGACTATCTCAAAAATAAAATTGACATAGGAGAGAACAAGTCAATCTATTGCAAGTTCGTTGACCTAACACTTCTTTACAGATTCATTTTTTGTTGAATATTGTCAATTTTAGTTAATTTAATCCTACCAAATAAGTTAGATTTGCAACGAAATGTTTAGATGGTCCCTTAGAAAGACGTCATCACCCTTTATTTTATAAACATAAACAAAGAATGTAATTTCTTTCTTATAAGATATAAGTACCTTGAACTTTCGAATACGTTCGCACGGATTCTAAATGAAGTCACTGCATTGGTTGAAAGTGACGTCACCTTAATGTGACGTCGCTTTTAACTAATGCAATGCCTTTAGGTTATTTCTTTAATACTACTGTCCTCTTACATCTGGGAAAGAATGTACGCGATTCAATATGACATTTCGATACCGATAAAGTCAAATTTCCACTATGAAATTTATTCGTGCGAATTCAAAATGCAGTTATTACATTGGTTGAAAGCGATGACACCTTACAGATGACGTCACCTTAACCTAATGTAATGGCTTTGTTCAGAATTCGTACGAACAAATTCTCATAATGGAAATCCGCCCAAACATTCTGTGCCGGCGAATAAATCAGACAGGTAACGATATTCTAAGTAACCCGTTTTACGTTCTCTATACATCCTATTAGTTGCAAACCGGATTACCTAACGTAGGTCAAAGTTGACACAATTCTTATAAAAAACCTAAGATTCTTTGTATACAACTGTGTATGCAAAGAAAGAAGAAGTATTATAAAATACCACAAGCAATGGATCAATACTACATTCTAGTATCCATAATTGTTTGCACGATTTTTGTGTCTGCTCGAAATGAAAACAATAGTATTGGACTGAGTGGTTATTATTATTATGAATACCATCATTCCAAATTTCCATCTGCGGGATTGATGATTGGTTTATTTTCGTTGACAGACTGCTTTCAGAACAAAGTAAATATTGATATCGTCAAAAAAGAAATAGGATACCGCCTATTGACAAAAAAGAACTACGCCTATAACAGCTATCTTTCATTTGATATCTGCAACAGTTCAACCGCATTAGTAGAAACGCTTATGAAGATTGTATTAGATCTAAAGAACAGTGACAAAATTGTGAAAACATTTATTTCGTACATGTCTCCTGAATTGACGATTATGGCTGCAAATATATTAACGGTAACAGATATACCTTATCGAGCAATGATTAATCGCCACATTATATTAAGCGATGCATTGACAAATAGATTTGACGCATTGCTATACGACGAAGGGGTATCCTTTATAAATGCTTTAGATCCCGTGCAATGGACGGTATGGAATAAAGGAGCAATACACGCAGACACGCACTCGGTTAGAATGTGTTTTCAAGAAGAACATAGATGCTTTTGTGAAAAATCTCCAGCTGGATTAACAAATACAAACCCAGAATCAGTCTTTTTCTTAAGGAACCGCAAAGAAGCTCAACGATTACTAAACAGTATAGTGGATTTCACACCCAACTCAACAAAGTATAATCGAGTCTCTGTCGTTGCTAGATATATGAGTCAGTTGTCCTATCTAACCCAAATTGTATTGTATCCAAAGCAGAATGTTATTAGTTTCAATAAAATATATGCTAACAAACGAACATATAGAGAAATGTTGATACCGTGCATCGAATATCTGTATGGTCGTGATAATTGTAGGACAATGATTGATCATCAACTTGTAAATGCTAAATTTATAAACATTTGGGAGAGGGAACCAACATTTGATGCTAATTCTACGTGCCTTGATCCTTGCGAAACAGGTATGACATTAGAAAAGCACGACGACAAAGTAGCAGGCAGAATAGTTTTCACTTGTGTTCCCTGTAAGAATAACAGTGTTAAATCAATAGTCGGTGATGGAAAATGTTCTCCATGTCCAATTGGTTGGATAAGCAATCACAACTATACAAGATGTTATGATACATTTCAAAATCTCACATTGCAATTTACTGACAGTTTCAGTGTTATAATGATGTCTCTATCTTGCACAGGATTTACCGGAATATCAACAACTATGTTCTTATTCTTGAAACACATTAAAACACCTATTGTTAAATCGTCAAATGTAATGTTATCGTTCGTTCAACTTATAGCTCAATTGGCTTTAACAATATTACTACCGTTTATCTTTATTGGAGATCCCAATGTTCTGAT
>JAULBZ010004525.1:0-14633 GCA_032360805.1 Neoturris breviconis | reverse complement strand
AAAAATTATAAATAACGTCGTCAATATAACTAAAATATCGAATTATCAAAGAAATGGGAATCATGAAAAACCTATCTGGTTATTTTTACAAAACCCACTCCTGCTAGGAACTCTTTACAAAGCCTTGTAGAGGTGGTTTTCATCGTCTGTTATTAAAATTAAATTAAGATTAAAATTAAAAAGAATAATGAAATAGAAGATTACATACATATTTATTAAAACAGTATTTTCTGGCAATTTTGGCGAGCCGTTCTAGAATATTGCCACGAATGCTGGTACCGAATTTCAAAATGCTAGTTGTTCGGGAAAATGGTCTATTAAGAAAAGCGGGACGACACTGACGCCGTTGCCGCAAAGTGATAGCAATAGCCCATCAAACTTTGTTTGGTGGACTAATGAATCACGAGTTTCTTACACCAGTCAGAGTAATTACCATTTAATTAGTCGCTAATGCTTAATTTTTCGTTCCACATAAGTAATTAACGTTAATGGTTTGTGGATACTTAAGATACTATGTGACGTATGTGACGTATGTGACGTATGTGACGAAATTATCTTTTATATTTATGTAATTATATTCTATACATGTTTTAAATAAAATTCCATAAATAATGTATCCACAAAGTATGGCCGCAGGGGTAAAACTATTTATACTAGTAATACTAGGGTTTACTAAATCGTATTTCTGTTGGATGGAATACTAAATTTACAATTGAAGGCAATGTATTTTGTAAAATTAAACTTTTCTCCGTAAAGAATTTGCTGGACGGAGAAAGTGAAATTGCATGAAAAATATCATCATTGAATTTGCCTTTATTACAGAGATAATATGATTTAACTCTATAAAGGATGACCCTTTTCGTATCCCTATAAAGACGGGTGAGGGCAAAAATACTCCCTATTTATAAAAAAAACTACTAATGCTAGAAGCATAAAACTCCTAGAAATTATTCTCTGGAATTTTTTTCTTCTTTCATTTTTATCATTTTGAATAACGTTAAAAATGTTGTTCTAGCGTCATTACTGCAAACTTTGAACAGGTTTCTAGCCACTGGACAAGTTTCTAGCCACTTTTCGAAACACGGAAATTCTTCGCCGCTCTTCCGTGTTTTGAAAAGGCAAGAAGTCCCGGGAACGAGGTTGGGCCACTGGGTTGTTTTCATCTGACCGTTTGCGTTTGAATTTGACTTAATTTTGTCATCAATAAATTAAATTTTCGCCATTTTCTCATTTCATTGAATGAGTACATTGCAGTAAAAGCTCATGAAAACCCCCACTGAAACTCAGTCGGCAAAAACTTATTCAAAGTAAGCGGTAAAGAGGCTAATACAACGTTTAACGTTGTTCTAGCGTCTTTAATTTGGACTTTTAATATAAGCATTTGCCCACTGAGAAACTTTCACCCACGAAGGTGCACATCACTTAAACGTGAAAATGCTGGTCACATGACCACCTAGAACTTGCAATCATGGTCATTGATATCGTGGAAAATGTGAATTTCGTGCTAAATTTTGAAAATTCAATTTTGACAAAAAGTAATACATTTTAATTAGCAAGGCAAATTGCACGAAATTTGGAATATATTACAAGGGCCTGGGCATTAGGCTGCTGGTAACGACGTAAATTGTCGAGTTTACAAAAAGACCTAAGAAAATCTCTGAAATAAATAATCTTTATAGAGACTTCTCTCGTGGTCGTATTCCGCGTTTATATCTTTTCATTGTGGCTTGTATTATTCGCCAAAATTAATAAAATCTCTCAACCTCGATTCCAGCGCTTCTCACAAATTTAGACGTCAAGAGAGAAGAAGCCCTGGGATTAAAGTTGAAAATGTCTGTTAATTTCTGACCAAAATTGTAGTTATCATTTGCAGACATCTAAATGTAGGTGATTTTGGCTTGGCAATCGGAGCAATTCAGAGTCTGAACATAATTGTTTTGAGGAAAATATTCTTTTCTGTTCTCTAGATGTTTTTGTTTTATCATATAACCCAGTGGGCAAAAACATGTTCAAAGTCCGCAGTAAAGACGCCAGAACAACGTTGTTCAAGAGTCTTTACTACGGACTTTGAATTTTCTTTTGCCCAATGGGAAAGTTATATTTTAGACACAATTGAGGCTAAATACTTGATTTTCGACAAAAACTTCCAAATGTGATGTTATTTCTATTACATGACTACCTTAAATAATTGTGCTAAATATTGTATTTCTGTCTATTTTTCCAAACATGTACCAAATGGGTACTCGACGTTTAATCAACGTCGAAAAGACGTCGTTTTGACGCATAGATTTCAAATCGACGTCTTTTCGACGTTGATTAGACGTCATATGCCTGTAGGGTAGACTGTTCTACCCAGTGGGCACACAACGTCGTAACAGCGTCGTAACAACGTTAAAACGATGTGGCATGGGAAGATGTGGGAAAATAGCTGCTTGTCGGGGATATATATGTTATCTTAATAAAAAAAGATCGAAAAGTACAACATTGAATTTCTGCATATTTAAGGTTCAACAGATTTTGTTGACATTGCTGGATTTGATGATACGGGAATTATGTGATTGTTATGTAAAGAAGAAAAAACCCTTTGTTGGCTCAAAGCCTTAAAAGATCATTCATTGAACTGGAGTTAGTACCGAGTGGGCAAAAACTTGTTCAAAGTCCGCAAGTGAAGACACTAGAACAAGGTTGAAGACAATGTCCTAGCGACTTTACTGCGGACTTTGAACAAGTTTTTACCTTTGGGTAGATCGGATAACAATAGTTTGTTGATCTACGAAATGTATTCTGTAGCTACGTTTGAGAACTAATCAATGAAATCAATGCAAGCAATACTGAGAGGAGGAGAGTACTCATTCGGAAATCTTGCATTTAATTGGGTTCATCGTAGTTACAAAACAATTGAAAGGAAGGGTGTTGTCAACGATCTTGCAATGGATTGGTTTCTTCGGTACCAAGAAACCAATCCATTGAAAGATCGCTGACTCAGTACCCTTAAAATTTATTTTAACAACCTCGATCCCAGGATATCTTCTATCTTTACAAAAGACATTGGGTACGAGGTTGTGTTTCTAAGGAAAACTAAATCCATCCAATTTTAATGACATCATAGATATATTGTATACTTACAGAAATAGACTGGTTTCTTACACGATGGACAGAGAGGCATCTTTTTTACTGTTTGCTTCAACAGGTAAATGAAAAAGTAACAAATTTAAAACTAGACAGCGTCAAATCCTTCTTACATCTATATACTGTCAACTAAATTGACGCGTTTGAGATAATGTACAGACTGATGTTATTTAAACGCTGCTAATTGAATTGAATCATAACTAAAGAAAACCTTTCATTTGGACAGTGTATTCGTGTTTAAACGCAAAGACAACACTCAGGAACATCCTGGTTTAATTGTTTAATTTGAGTTTCCACAGTGAGCAAAAACTTGTTCAAAGTCAACAGTAAAGGCGATAGGATAACGTCGTTCGACGTTGTTCTAACGTCTCTACTGCGAACTTTAAGCAAGTTTTTATCAACTGGGATAGTTCTTAACTACTACCGAACACAACTCAGGCTCTCGACGTCTAATCAACGTCTAGACGTCAAAACGACGTTTTTTAGTCTATGATTAGGCCATTGATCTTAAAAAATGGATTCGACGGCATTACATCAGCAAATATTGTAATTGCCTTCCCAGTGGACAACAATAGGTTCAAAGTCCGCAGAAAAGACGCTAGAACAACATTTCAAAGTTTGCAGTAAAGACTCTTAGCGTTTTTACTGCGGACTTCGAACAAGTTTTTGTCCATTCTGAGTTATGGCTATTAGGCACGTGAAGGTTGATTTCCACTAGGCGATTAATTTCCCTCAATAGAATGGCTTATATTCGCTTTCGCAAGGAGTTTTTTTTAGTGAAAATCAACCATGATTAATCTGCGCGCAAATTAAAATCAATGATGTAAAAAAGTATAGGCATCTATCCTGCCGGCAAGCGACGACCAAATAACGGTAATAACTTTGTGACGCTAAACTTACGTCTTTTCGGTGCTGACACATTGTTAAAAGATTACTGCAGACGCACGCGTATTTTTCCGTATACATGAAAATACACGAAAACAAATACATGAAAACGAAGTGTTGGCTGCTCAAAGTAGAACTTGTTGCCCTGCCCAGATAGGAAGTTATTGCATTGCAACAAGTTCTACTTTGAGCAGCAATCATCTTTCAGGTCTATTCAATATGTATATGGCAATACACATTCGTATACGCAGCCATACGAGCCACCTTGATCCCAGGGCGTCTTCTTTGTAAGAGAGGAAAAGCTCCGGGATAGAGGTCATACCAGTCCCTAATCGGCCTTCTTTCAAGATGTTAGATTTGACGCTACATGACCAATTGGCACTCGACGTCTAATCAACGTCGAAAATATGTAGTTTAGACGGCTAGACGCTGCCTTTCCACCGTTGATTAAACGTAAAGTGACTGCAAGGACTGGGTTCGTTCTCTATAAAAGGTTTAAACCGGATCAAACGAGATACATTGAAAGTTGAATATTGTAATTAAGCGTCATATAAACGAAGCATGTTTACATTTTTGTATTAATTTGACATATTATGAAGTCACAGTTACTGTTTAAGAAACAGACACACAAAAGTTTATTTAATCCTATAAGAATTTTGCATAAATATAAAAACCTAATCAGTTCGTCCAACCCACTCACGTCAATACAGTGTGCAAAAACTTTGTTCAAAGTCTGCAGTGAAGACGGTAGAACAAAGTTGAACGACCTTGTTCTCGTGTCTTTAATGCGGACTTTGAACACTTTATTTCTCAATGGGATATAATTTGAAAAGTGTGCCGTATACGGTGTCGTAAATACCCGTATATGGACAGTGTATTACTATATATGGTAATACACAGTCCATATAAGGGAATATACGGGACCGTAATGCTGTGCGTGTAAAAATCTTTGAAAGTTATTTTTATATTCTTCAACACGAGCTCAGTGGGCAAAAACTTGTTCAAAGTCCGCACTAAAGACGCTAGAACAACGTTTTCAACTGCGGAGTTTAAACAAGTTCTTTCCCACTGGGTAGGGGTGACAATCTTGCACCCAGCGAATGTTTTAGATCTTAAAACTCGGCAGAAAGACAGTGATAACACTATACTATTTGTGGAAAGTAAATCTTATCGTATATCAATTGTATCTCGAATCTCTGGATTATCTAATGCCTCTTGCTCCTTCCAGCTCTGATAATTGAATCGCTTTTTTGTTTCGAATTTCCCTCTATTTATAATGTTTTTTTCTGTACAACGTCTAATAAAAGGATCTCGCGTTCTTCCGAAAATGTATCACGTAACCCAATGATATATCCATATTTTGTGACGTAATCAATTTTGTTCCCAAGATTCCTTTGTTTTAGCGGAGGAAATGTTATTGGCCATGTGTGTGATGTCATATGTTCTAGAACTTTTTAATGAGAAAATAATTACGTAATGTCTTTTCCCACAATGGTAGGTGAAGTTGTGATTTGACTGCCGTCAATATGTTTTGTTTTTATCTTCCTAAGGTGGTAGGTTACGCTTCGTTTGAATTTTATATCATCATTTGTTTGTATTCTCACGTTAGCATTGTCGTGCAAAAAATCAAAATGTCAACTTAGAGAGTCCATAATTTTGATTAGCAAAACGAATGGCACGAATATTTAAATTTGTTCGAAAAGCCTAGGTACTAGGCTGCTGGAAACAACATAATTCGCCGAGTTTGCAAAAGATCCTAAGATCCTTAAGTCTACTCTACCAGAGACTTTTCGTGGTCATTTTTCTGCATTTTGGTTTTACCTGTGGCGTGTATTGTACGTCGAAATTTGTGAAATGTCTCAAATTTTATTTCTGGAATTGTAGTTTGTTCTCAATGATATGTCTTTCTATCTCGTCTTCAGTTAAAAGAGAAGAAAAGCTCGGGGATTGAGGTTGGTAGCCCAGATATGATATTTTCTTTGTCTTCTTTGTATCTTCGTGACAATATATGCCATATATGGCAATGTACAGTCCAAATACGGCTCCGCATTTAATATTCTTTCACGCTGTGTTATCTCAGTATCATATTACTTACATTTTACCTAGGACGAACAATCGCAAATTTTACGATGCGTTTTACGATCCATTCAATATCTACTCGTTGCTTTTTATAAAAAAAGATGTGGAAATGGTAATATCGGTTCAGAATTTTGAAAATAATCAGATTTGTAATCAGTGTCATCAAATTTGGTCGCGTACCAATCACATAGCGAGTCTATGGTTTGGTGTAAATTTGACCAAAAAGGTACTTATAGGTAAGAATTTATTATCAAAAATGAAGCTCTTTTAATTTTTGGCCTAAATTTGGCTGAATAAGGTATTTTGGGGTCAACATTAAATGGATAGCACCTTTAAAATCAACACCATCCAATTTGGTTCCATATTAAATTTCATCAAAAACTAAATAATTTTTTATTTTGGCCAAAATGTGGCGAGAAGATATATTTGAAAATTGAAAAGAAAGTTCTGCGTTTTCTTTGCTATTGTTATTGTTCGTTTTTAGAAAATCTGGATATTCAAGGCGGATTTAGTGAGGTCGCTTTCCCCCAATGTAATGGCTAAATTTAGAATTCCTGCAAACAAATTCGCCTAGTCAAAATCCACCTTTAAAGCCACCAATCTCAAATACTGGCATCAGTTTCTCGCTTTCGTTCTGAAAACCTACCCTATAAAATAAGAAAACGATAATTTCTAATGACTCACACCCTCACACTCCTTCGTCGTTGTGATTTAACCCTTTATTAGTATGGTGTGGACTCCCTGAAAGTTTAAATTTTACTGTGTAAGTAACATAACAAAAATTATTATTCAGAAGGTTATTTTCTTGCATATTTTAAAAATCTGCATCATACTTTTGTGACTTTTTCCCCCTGAATCTTCTAATACCTTCCCATGAATTAGCAAATTAATGAAGCACAGTGCTGACCTTCACTTTATAGATTTAGATGGAAAGATTAAACGAAGACAAGATAGGGAATATTTTTGGTCAGGAACCTCGTTCCCAGAACGTCTTTTCGCTTTTTGAAGGAGGGATCCGTTCTCCTTTCAAAAAGCGGAAAGAAGCCCTGGGAACGAGGTTGTTTGGTCAGGGTACTCCAGACTGGAATTTCTTAGACAGTTCTAGACTGGAATATCTTAGACAGCTCTAGACTAGAATTTCTTAGATAGTTTCAAACTTTCTTTCTTTCCAGAATTTCTTAGACAGTTTCTGACTGGAATTTCTTTGATAGTTCTAGACGGGAATTTCTTTGATAGTTCCGAACTGGAAATTCTTAGACAGTCTGCTTTGTACAAGAACTCATGGTAAGAGACTGTTATCAGAAAATAATTAGCATTCCTGTCACAGTAATTAATGACTTTCATTCTTTGGAAGCGTCTCAAATATAAACTAGAAATCGTACATTAGGCAGTTCATGAATGCATAACACTAAAGAAAAGAGTGGCTTCAAATGGCAAATCATTGCGTTGCTTACTATAAAGGCTGGTTGGATGTATTAAAGTAACACAGAGCAATAAATAACAACAAAAGAAGTCTGCAAAATTGCGTGCCATCCGTGACCGCACGTGCTCGCGTACCCTATGTACCCAGTATACATTCTGCAGACCAGAAACCAGGCTTTATTACTATTATTCAACTAAAAGCTATTCTAAGGCTTGACTGTTGCAGTTATCATGACGTCATTCCTTACGCGCCCCACGTGTCTTATACGTGACCTACATGCCTTACGTGACCTACGTGCCGTACGTGCCATACATACATGCCTTTCGTGTCCTACGAGCTCCAAACGTATACATTTAGTTTCTTTAGTCTCATTTCAAAAAATTACCGCGCATTTGCGAATACGCATATATCAGGGTGCGCTATAATTCACCCGGGAATTATAGCGCTCTCTGGCATATATATATTATTTTGCGTGTCTAGTCTCAATTAAATGTCGGTCTTGTCAATTATTTAATCTCCAGATTATATTGCATAGCGGCGGTAGTATGTCGAATTATTCGCGTCCAGTCTACTAACACGGGTTGTAGACAAACATTGTATAGATACCTTAGACCGCTTTTTTAGCGTTAGTCAAGTCAAGTTTAGTAACATATTTTTAGAGAAACCTTAATTAGGTAAAAGTATTATTAGCTGAATACTTATTTTAGCTGTTACACGAATATTTAGCTAAAGTCGTTAATAACATGATGCTATTTATGCTCCTCATGGTTGAAATTCTCTTTATGTGATTGTTGTTAGCTGTTATGATATCTTCCTCACTAATGAGATGTGGAAGATTGTTTACCTAGCTCCAAATGTCACCAACTAAGCTTATTTACCCTCTACTGCCCTAAAATGAATTATTTTTTCATTTTGTATATATATGTATATTGCAAATTAAATGTTATGAAATCAGGCTTTGTTTTTAGTGAGAATGGATGGATGCTGTGGTCCACTTCATGGCGACATTCATAAAAGGGCACAGTTTATGATCATGAATACATGTGTTCCTACGATTTGATTCACTGCATAAAAAATAAGATTTTCCAACACTCGAAAATATCAGAAAATGTCATATTTTCCGATAATTACCTATAGTTTTCAAGGATTTTTCAAGTTAGAAAATATCATATTTTCGTGCAATAAAAAATCGGTCTGGTGCCATTTTCTTGCAAAAACATACCAGGAAAATATGACATTTTCCAGATTTTCTTACAAGGACAATGTAATATTTTCCAAATGGAAAATCTATGAAAATGCCATATTTCCCCGATATTTCTATCCAGGGAAATGGCGCCCTGCAGGGAATCGATCCCCGAGCACACTGATGTAGTTCTCACGAACGTATCGTCGCACAATCGTTAAATGCAGTTCTACAGTGTAATGTCATTATGAATTCTACTAATATCAGGAAAATATCGATATTTTACGTAATTGAAGATATGACATTTTCCGTATCTTCTATAGGAAATCTGCGAATATCAAGAAAACCTCTAAAATATTATATTTCCAATATTTTACATAATTAAGAATGTGACATTTTCCATAATTTCTCTTTAAGTAATCTACATATATCAGGAAACCTCGAAAATATCATATTATTGATATTTTATAAAATTGAAAATGTGACATTTTTCATATCTTCTATTTAGGAAATCTACATATATCACGAAAACCTTGAAAATGTCATATTTTCGATATGTAAAGAAACGGAAAATATAACATTTTCCATATCTTCTATTTAGGAAATCTGCAAATACCTGTGAAATTTTCCATATTTTTCACTGGAAAATCTCATTATATCTGAAAAATGTTAAAATATCGCATTTTCCAAATATTCCTAACGGAAAAATATGATATTTTTCCGGGTGGAAAATCTGGAAAATCTTACTTTTCGTACAGAGATTGTCGAACAATAAACGACTCAATTATCCAATTTACTATATTTCAATTGCCGTTGGATTTGCAATTGAACAATCGACCAATCACAAGACTCAAAGGAACACAACAGGTTGATGTTTTTTTATATGTATATCTAGACCACTCAATTAAAACTGCAGAACGCTTAAAAAAAGAAAAGCGTTTTCAGTAAATCAATGGAAAAGCGTCTCAAGAAAATTTGTTACGAAATAAGTCAGGCAGACACAAGAATGATCATTCATATGATGATATGATGTCAATAATGCTGGCTACAGAAACCTTGTCGTTCATTTGCCTGACGCAGATGATTAAAGAAGTTTCAGGTGGGATCTTTTCCAAAACAGGTGTGAAGGATAAGGCAAGATTGATGTATCTTTAAATAGTTAAAAAACAATCGAAGCTCGTTTCACAAGGGTCCGCTGTAATGTTGATTCCTTCCGTGATGCCTTTATTGGTGTTTTTGCCTATACTGTGTAAGACACCGTAAGTTCACTTCCGAGCACAAGAAATGTGTCGATCTTCTGCAATCTTGGATATCTTGGCAACTGCCGGCCGTTATAATTCAAGAATTGAATTAGAAACCGATCATATGTATGGTATGGAAGTGGATTATAGAATTATTTAGGGACCATCTCAATTTTTTGCTCCAGAACCAACTATTTCTATTAACTAATTGCAAGATCATTGACTCAGTACTCTCCTCTGTCGATTTTACTTATAGATGTTCCCTTACAAGCTGTACAGTACTAAAGCTGGGAAATGTGACATGGAACAGTTTCTAACATGTAGATGTAGATTTTTATTACATTGCTTCCAAGCCAACTATCAATGTCGCATTTGCAGATTGTGTATTGCTGCTGTTCCTTCTTCACCCACGAACTTACGGATTTGGTTAGATTGTTGAGAAGGATGGGATTCATACAATGATGGATGGATTGTCAGCCAGCAGCGGATGAGATAGATGTTGCACTATGTTCATGGGAAGTCTTTGGTTCCACAACATTTGTTGATTTACATTCCACTGGCTTTGAAATTGATGTTTGTGATTGTGGCATGTTCCTGGATCATGTGTGTGCGTGGATAGTGGTTTGCCTTGTACTAATGTCTAAAAACTCAACGAATGTGACAAATTGTTAGTTCAAGATACAAGAGATTAGTTTGTGAGTGATTATGAAGATGATGATGCCGATTAAGACATCGATTAAAACACATATTTCCATTCACATATTGGCATTCATTAGAAACTGACATAATTTGTTGTTTTTGGTACACTATACGATTCATGTATTATTTATGAATGTTTTTTTCTTCACTATTACACTATTAAAAAGGCATTGTAATGCTGTGTAGACCAAATAAAACCGTATAATTTTTAAGACTACAGAACATTTCAGGTCCTGAGAACCAAAAATGACCCTGGGTCCTTTTGAAAATGTTCTTTGGAAACATTTCTTTTGGTAACCAGTTTCCAAATGCAATAATATGAAAAGTCACAGAATTTAGGCCTAATAGCATTAGCGGATCAAAAGTTATACATAAATGCTAACTTGTCTTCTTAGCCAATCAAATTAGTCAGTATTGTTATTTTGAATTTCGTGGTCTTTTTAGCCAATAACTGGGTGGAGTCAACATATATATATATTTTCGTTATAACAAGAGAGTTTAATGAAATCAACCAGGAACAACGACAACAACAACAAACAGTATCAAAATAAAACTGTTATCTTTCATGATTCACCATAATCAGTACGTTCATAATCATAATATGTTTAGAAAGTTTTACATTACTGAACGAACAAAACAGCTACCATAACCTCTCCAAAAAAATTGTCGCTACTTGTTTTGTTTTTCTGGACCATAACTGTTTGATATTTGTCATTCCACCGAAATGACAACAAAGATGTAAGGGTTCAGCTCTTCGAATTCATAGATAAACATATAATAATAAAACAGTCCAGTTGTTCTAACGTTATTTTGCTAACTTTGAACAGGTTTTTGCCGGCTGGGCAGTAACAATCCGTTGTTCTAGCGTCTTTAATGCGGACTTTGAACAAGTTTTTGCCCACTAGTAACTCCATCTTGATTATTACATTTAAGTTAGCCTTTACACGAACCCCTGAATGAGTTTCACTCAAAACGATCTTGCATTTGATTGGCTTATTCATACTGAACAAACCAATCAATTGCAACCTCGTTTTAGCATGAAACTTATTTAGGATCCATGTAAAGGCTACCTAATTAAATGTTTGTTGATCATCTAATTTGTTGATTTGTTGTTGGCATGGAAAAAATGATGACACTAAATCATTTAAAATACGTAGTTATATCAACCAGCGTACAATTGATTGGATCCTGTGTCAATAACATAATAGAAGATTCATTAGAAGATGCTAAAAAATAACCATTTGGACCTGTGGTTTCGTTGCAAGCACCATGTGCTAAATAATAATTTACCGAGTCTTCAAACAATTGCGTATTATTCTGTATAGCCAGTTCCTTCCATAAAACCGTCATGTTAAATTCTTCACATGAAGTATGACTAAGGGAAAACAATCCAAAAAATATTACATCATCGTTGTTTGTATCTATAAACTCTTGACTACAGTAACTATATACTTCGTTTTCTGCTGTGAAATACAGTAGAAAGTTTAAGAAAATAAACGTCCACATTTTAAAAACAATTTGATGGAGGTTTTTTTTTTCAAAACGACGTTTCGAGTAGATGTTGATTTACTTTACCTTAATTGAATACTTTAATTGAATAACTAAAGCAAATTATAAACATTAATTTTTAATTGACTACTAAATAAGAATTATTCGAATTCTATAAGGCATTATTTATTATTTATTTCATATGTATGCCTATTGATGTTTGCGTCAACGTTCTTTCTAATCTTCCATTATCTGATCAGATAATGGGTAGATGCAGTTTAAAATCTACAATCTTGGCCATTAAGATAGAGACTTTTTTCAAATTTTGACATGCCACAAGCAAAACAAAAATGTGGAATACGACCCCAACTAGGAGTTTTTCCAAACTCGACGAATTATGTTGTTCACAGCAACCTAGTACCTAGGCTTTTGGAATAAATCCTAATTTTCGCACCATTCGTTTTGCTAATCAAAATTTTGGACTTTTTCTACAAGTTGGAACTTCGAGTTTTTGCAAAAATTTCCCTTTGCCTGCAGTATTTTTGGCCAAGATTTTAGCCTAAGTTCTATTTTTCTTTCTTTCTTTCCTTATTTTCTTATTATATATATATATATAACCAATCAATTGCAAGCTCATTGACTCAACACTCTTCACCATAGGTTAATTTTACTTAGAATTATTGAATTTTACTATTTTAAAGCTGTTAAGATATTTGCTTTTGCTAACGAATTTTGGAGATGACTGCTAACGTAGCTAAAGAAAGAAAATTAATTTGAGAAGCAAAGAGGCGGGGATCGTTGACTATTTAAAACTCTTTTTACAAACGATGTTGTGATGCGTGCGTAATAATATGCAGAACCATAATATCTCAAATACTTTGTAGGACTTCTATCAAATTATATCTATTTTCGATCCCCAAAATATTATTTGAGGAATAAATGTCTAAAGAAAGGTGTGGCACCAAGGTGGGTGAGTGTTCAAAAAATTTATACGCCATTCAAATTTTCAAGTGGTTTTTCTTTAGAAAACAAAATTTCAGTTAAAAAGAGGAAGTGTCATCATGGAATTACATGCCGAAAACCCTTAGAAAAAAGCCTTATGCTCCAATCTGGGGCTTTTCCCTAAAATATTTTTAGTAACGATATACTTTTTAAATTTTTGACATTGAATTTTTGAAACTATTTTTTTCAAAAATTCAATGTCAAAAATTTATTCAAAAATGCTGACTATTTGGGGAATACAGGGCCCATAGCCACAGTGACCTAAAACGCATGCTACAAAAAGACCATAGCAACTGTTTATTTTATGACTCGAAATTGGTCTGTGTTTATCTAACTTGCGCGCACTCAACAAACAGTTGTTTTTCTAAGCAACGGTTGTCATGGTAACTAGAAAATGCTGATTTCTGATAATCTATGTTAAATTGATAAGTGACATACACTGATCATGCTCAAGAAAATTTCAGATTCCCAAAAATATCAGGATGTGTCAAAATGAGTGATTCTTTACAACCTCGATCCCAGCGCTTCTTCTCTTAAATTTAGTCGCCAAGAGAGAAGAAGCCCTGGAATCGAGGTTGCGATTCTTTACTCTGAAAATGGAAAAAACACACATTGTCCTACAACGTCAATCACTTATATCGCCACCAGTATGCACCTTATAGAATTAAATTTTCAGGATATGTTACTAATATGGAATTTAGTAAGAAGATATTTTTTTAAAAAAAAAACAAAAAGTGTTTTTATACCTTATATTTTAAGAGAGCAAAAAGAAAATTTTAAAGGAGCAACAAACAAAAGTGAAAACCCATGCAAAGAAAGGGGAAATAATCTTATTAGCTCATTTAAATATCATTTTACTTTAATCCTTCAAATGAGCGCCCATCTCGACATTTATTTATTCCAATGACGCCCTTTATCAATAGGATGGACGCTCAATTGCTGAAGGCTCTCATTAAATACTTTATCCAGAGTGTACTATAATTATAGCGCACTATGATATCATCTCAAAAAAGGGGGGCAGGTGCTAATTTGATACGGCGCTCTTTGGAGCAGAAGTGCCTCTTAGAGGAAATACGGTATAATCGGCGTCGCTTCTTAACTTTACCTTCTGATAAGCTTCTTTGTTCTATTTTCTGGATCAATTTCCGTTACGTTTGATTTCCACCGGACGAATAATCCGCTCTGAGACGCTGTGAGAGCCGAAAGAAAACAACGCGTTGCTTGATTTGTTTAAATCAAGAAATCAAGCAATTTATAAATATTAGTAAAATATTATTAGCGAGCCCAATGGGCAAAAATTGCTCAAAGTCAGTAGAAAAGATGCTAGAACAATGTCGAGGAGGAGAGAAGGAGCCCTGGGAAGGAGGTTAATTATATCGATGCATCCTGTAAAGAAATGTCACTTTATTTCATATATGACACCAGATTTAACCCTACTAACAGCAAAGCAACCCAGCCGGCAAAAACCTGTTCAAAGTCAGAAAAATAACGTTAGAACAACGTT
>JAULBZ010004524.1:0-14633 GCA_032360805.1 Neoturris breviconis | reverse complement strand
GACACTGGCGGGCTGCAAACCAAAATCCGCGGGCGGTAAATAACAATAATGCCTTCGAAATGAACATTATTGTTATAATAATCACTGTGATGGAGGCATTTTTAAACTTAGCTTCAGGCTTTGTAGCTTAAAGATATGCTCAAAAATCACTCTCCTACAGTGATTATTTCCACTTATTTCAATTGCAATTCAACGGCAGGAAATGTGTTCGGAACTTAATTTATTATTTTTCACTTTTTAGGTGACATTCATGGACAATATTATGATTTATTACGTTTATTTGAATATGGAGGATTTCCACCAGAATCTAATTACTTATTTCTTGGTGATTATGTAGACAGAGGAAAACAATCGTTAGAAACTATTTGCCTGCTATTAGCTTACAAAATTAAATATCCAGAAAATTTTTTCTTACTGAGGGGCAATCATGAATGCGCTAGTATTAATAGAATATATGGTTTTTATGATGAATGTAAGTATGATTTAAGACTGGACATAACTGTGACATTGTCTGAGGAGGAGTTTTTCCAGCAATACAAGTTTTTAGAAAACCTGTTCCACTTGTTTCTTTCCATGAGAAGTTGATCACTGCCTTTAGAAATCACCTCTCCACAGTAATTGTTTGTTCTTATATTGGACACTGCACCTTTGACTATATTTTCCATAGCGTTGTTTGGATGTAGTTTATAGAATATAGTCTGTTTAAAAGGAATAGGATGATTATAAAAGTTTTTTTGTATTAGAGTAAGAGACACTTTTTTTAAAAAAAATTTTTTTCCTAAATTATTGATGTTATAAAAATGCTCCAAGCAACTAGTCAAAATATCCATTTTGCTAACTAAGTTAGTTTTTATTATGTTAAAAGAGACAGCAGACTTATATGTTGAAGCACATACACTCTATAGAAAACTGTGAATATGTATAAAACATTAATACTTTCCATTCACATTATAAAACATGAAATATTTATCACAATTATTACTGAATTATATAGAGTTCATTGTTTTAATTCAATTCTATTATTCTAAGAGACCATCTCCAAAATTCATTCCCAGGGAAAGTGTGCTGAATCAATGATCTTGTAATTGATTAGTTTCTTCCTACTGAAAAAAACGATCCATTACATGCTTGTTGACTTAACACTCTTCGTCATAGATTTTCTTTCTCAAATTGATTTTGACTTCTTTAAAGCTGCTAAAATATCTGCTTTTTGGAGATGGCTCCTTAACAAATTTTCTTTGTCTATACCACAATGAATTTCAAGTCACTATATCTGGGTTTGACCGTACTTTTCTATCATGGAGCTATAAGAGTTTATTATTTCATGCTTCAATTAAACTTCTGAGAGAAAGAGAAAGAATCAAGCCATTTTCTATAATTTCACTTTCAGGATGGTTCACTCAGCACCCTCTAAAATCTGATTTGCATAGATATTTTATTGGCATGTTATGGTGTTAATTATAGAGTCCTTGAAAGTAGAACTTATAATCACCATTTTTTCAGTAAAGCTTCAGATTATTTAGCCTGAATTTTCACCCAATAATCACTCATTGCTATTATGTTCAGCACTGTTGTCATAGTTCATATTAGAGCAAATTATTACTGTGGGCAAATTATCTTTTGAGCATCTACATTAATATCTCTCCTCCACAGTGCTTATTCACTCTTAATTGGACAACTGGTTGTAGGTTACTTTATACATTTCAGGTAAAAGACGTTACAATATCAAACTATGGAAAACATTCACAGATTGCTTCAATTGTCTGCCAGTAGCTGCTATATTGGACGAAAAAATATTTTGTTGTCATGGAGGTATTAACATTTCTTACCCAGAGAAGGGAATTCCTCTCCAATATCATTGTTTTCCAATCTTCATTAACATTGATTTCCAACCCATGAATGGAGAATCCTCTTCGATAACATTGATTTCTTATGCAGGGAAGGAGAGTCCTCTTCAATAATATTGATTTCAAACCTGTAGTGGAAGAGTACTCTTTTACAATCAATTAGTTTCCAAACCCGAATATAACTGCCAGATTTCATGTGTGGAGGAGTGTTTTTTAGTATTGATTCCAGCTCCAAAGCTGAAAACTTTACTCAAATACACCGCTCAGCAGGTGAAGTTCACCAGTTATATTCAGGCTTGAATTTTCCTACGAGGAATATTCATTCACCTTCCTTTTCAGTATTATAGTATAGTATCTTTTTTAATCGTCCTCCCTTTCAAGGCCAGGGCCACTACTGGAGAGGGGATACTTTTTTATCCTCTCCATCTTTCTCCTGATTCGGGATATGACCCTCATTCTACGTAATTTACCCTGAAAAATGGCCAGAACCACTTTACAGGGGCATATTTAAATATGATATGTTGTTAACGTTACGGTAGAAACAGGCGCATTGCGATCTCATACATTCTCCTGTTTAGGTTCATTATTCAAATGTAGTTTCTTAAATCTATGGAAAATGTCGCTTTTTCGGAGCAGTTTGTTTTTTATCTTCTGAAAATAACTATCAGACATGATTAGGACTATTTTTTGCCGCTGAAAACTAACCAAAAATGCTCCTCCTCAGATGAAGTCTGGCAGTTAATTCTCAGGCTGGAACAGTTGTTAGTTGAGGTGTAGTAGTTGAAATAAGAGAATCACTTACTGTGGAGAAGGGTTTTTTGAAGATATCTTCAGACTTTGTAACCTGAAGCTATACACAAAAATCGCTCCTATGAATATTTTCTCTTGGATCATAGTTAATTAAGTTCAGACGGAACCTGGAAAACCTGGGAAACCTTCCACAATCTTTTCTGAACCCTGGGAGTATGATAGTGCTTTATTCTTATATTTTTAGGCTTATCTCCAGATTTGCAATCAATGGAACAAATCAGAAGAATAATGCGTCCTACAGATGTTCCAGATCAAGGTATCTCATCGGTTGAAATAAAAAGAAATAATCACTGTAACAAAAATCTCTCCTCCACATCGATTATTTACTCTTATTTCGACCACTGAGCTCATAACCACTTTCTTCGTACTTCTTAGATAAAAATTTTCTATGATGCTATTACTACCTTTATGCAGAGAAGTCGACTGTCTCTCTTTCCAGTGGTCAAAAACTTGTTGAAAGTAAGCGGTAAATCTTTTTACTGCATACCTTGAACAAGTATTTTCTCACTGGGGTATGTACTTACAATATACTTACAAGTGCTGAGCATGTGAAGTAGGATCTTTTCCTAAAGTTTGTTTTTACAATAAATCTATTCTATTGTAATTAGTTGTCATGTGTCGTCATGCATTTCAAAAATAAGATTTACAGAGATGAGTACTGAGTCAATGATCTTTACAATGGATACGTTTGCTTGTGCTGAAGAAACCAATCCATTGTGAGCTGGTTGACAAATACTCTTCTGTGCAGTTTCATTTTTATCGAACTTGTGCAGTTTAGTTTCTATAAGCTACAAAAAAGTTGAGATTTTGAGTTAATCCCTTTATTGTTTGAAATAAAGCAAATAATCACTGGGGGAGGGATTTTTGAGCATAGCTTCAGACTGTAGCCTGAAGCTACACTCAAAAATGACTCATCCAGTGGTTATTTGTTCAACCAATGCTTTGTATTATAATTATTTGATTTTTAGGTTTACTTTGTGATTTGCTATGGTCAGATCCTGACAAAGAAGTTACCGGATGGGGAGAAAACGATCGTGGTGTATCTTATACATTCGGACCAGATATTGTCGCTAAATTTTTACATAAACATGACTTTGATTTGATCTGTCGTGCTCATCAAGTTGTTGAGGATGGTTATGAGTTCTATGCAAAACGACAGCTCGTTACTCTCTTCTCTGCACCAAACTACTGTGGAGAGTTTGACAATGCTGGTGCAATGATGAGTGTGGATGAAACTTTAATGTGCTCTTTCCAAGTAAGTTAGAGTTTGGATGTCAGTAATTGAATAAGGTCCTCGAACCCAGTCCTGGAAATAGGAACAAATAATCACTGTGGATTAGTGGCTTTTGGCATGGTTTTGGACTTTATAGTCTGAAGATATTCAAACAAATCCTTTGTCTGCAGTGATTATTTGCTCTTATTTTAAATACTAGTAGTACAAACCTCAAGATAAAGGTGGGGCATCACCTGTGGAGGAGTGTTTTTTGAGTACAGTTTTCAGATGTGACGTTACCTTCAACCAATATAATGGCTTCATTTAGAATTTGGTTGAACATCAAAGAGTGTTTATAGCTCGTTAATTTTCTCGGACTTATGCTTCTAAAAATTTACCTTTAAACTGATGTATTAAATCCCAGAGTAATAATACGATCAAGATTTAAGAAAAATAAATACTGAAGAATCTGCATACTCCCCGGTTAATCAAGCCTGAATATAACTGCTGGACCTGCGGAGGAGTGTTTTTTCGCCTACCAAACAAAGTTGGGATGGGCTATTGCTATCACTTTGTGGCTGCTGTGGCAGCGACTCACTTTTTATTAGACTATGTTCCTGAAGTGTTAGTATTTTGAAATTCGGTAGCAGCACTTGTGGCAGTATTCTAGAAGGGCTCAACAAAATTTTTCCTTTTCGTCCACTCTGTCCTGAGTTTTGGGAAAAAAGAGTTTTCGGCCCAATGGATCAAAAGGCGTGGTGCTGGCCTGAAATTTAGTTATGGCTTTCTAGGCAAAATTACGAAACTGCTGGCCAAATTATTTTCAATTTTGGCAATTTGGGACCGAGTACATTAAATTTATGAGGTTTCGACCACATTCACCTAAGTAACATGCTAAAATGATAAGGGAAAAGTGGAGACTTAAAAATCTTTTAAAAGTGGATACATTTTTTGAGAATTTGAATTCTATGAGGTTTTGACCACACTCACCTAAATATCATCCCCAAATAATAAGGGGAGAAGTGGAAGAGAAGTTTTCGACTATGAACCTTTTTTAAAGACATTTTGTTTGTTAGGGAAGATTCTTCCTCAAGTGATATCTTTTTTTAAAAAATTTTAAGGATTGAAGTCTCCATTTTAATTTTGGGAAGCTTCCTTCTTCAATTTTAAAATAAATATTAGTGTGTATTCATTTTAGGGCCATACACCATTTAATACTATCATGAGTGTTGATTTTTATAGCATTATTAATTACTCCCAATTCAAATTAGAAATATAATGACAATGCACAATTCAGCAGAGGAAGATTTTTTTAATAAAATAATTAATTGTTTTAATGAATATGTAATCTGAAATTTCACTACTCTTATCTGCAGTGATTTGATATAATTTTACCTTGATAGAGGTGTTCCAATTGTTTATTTGATCTGAAACTATTAACTTAATAAGGACATAAAATCCTAATGCCATGTGAAGTTCGTGTGTTTATCTTTGATATGAAATTTCACTACTGATCCCTTCCACAGTGACTTGACATAATCTAACCTTGATAAAGGTGTTGCAATCGTTTTTGACCTGAAACTTTATCAACTTCATAGGGACATGAAATCCTAATGACATGTAAAATTCGGGTGTTTATTCTTGATATGAAACTTCACTACTCTCCTCTACAGTGATCTGTCATAATTTTATCTTGATAAATGTGTCCCAATGGTTTATCAGTTTCAAGCTGGTACGGTGTTAATGCCTCATATATCTTGTTTGCTCCGTCCCTGAATAATACATTTCTCCTTTAGATATTAAAACCTAATATTCTCCTTTAGATATTAAAACCTGCCGATAAAAAGAAATTCCCATATGGTGGATTTGGAGCTGGACGCCCTGTAACACCACCTCGTAACGCTGCTGGTGCTGGTGCAACGCCTAAGGGAAAAGGGAAAAAGACCTAAACTATGCACGATACTTTCTTGAGTAGTTCAATGGAGTATTCAGTTTGTACATATATTTGTTCTACGTGTAATTTTACTATATGACACCCAGTGGGCACAAAATCTGTACAAAATCCGCTGTAAAGACGGTAGAACTACGTTGTCAATGTTGTAGCGTTTTTACTGCGGGCTTTGAATAAGTTTTTGCCCATTGAGCAGTACTCTAAATAAGAACAAATAATCATTGCGGAGGGTTTATTTGAGTGTAGTTTCATGCTTTGTAGATTTAAATTATGCTCAAAAATCTCTCCTCCACAGTGGTTATTCCTGTAGTAGTGTCACAAGTATGCAAACACTGTTATTGAGTGTTAAGTGAGCTTCCTACGTGCTGTTATAATTTGTTCCCAGTGGGCAACTTTTTTAAAGTCCACTGTAAAGACGCTAGAACAATGTTTTCAACGTTATATTCTGGCGTCTTTACTGCAGACTTTGAACAAGTTTTTCCCCACTGGTTTTCGTTTCCAAATTATATGCAACTTTCGGAAATGAAAAAAACGATAAATAATAAAAATTGCAGAAATTAATTTTTGCATTTGGCCCAACTTTCTTTTCTTCCACAATAATTAATTCAAGCAAATATAATATTTTTTACGAGCATGTCGTTTGCATCATAATAAGCCTGCGCAGTAAAGTGTCAGCTTCAAAATACGCGCAATCCATGCTTAATACATATGCTTAATACATATGGTGGTCATTACTTGTTTCTCTCGTTGTTCCAGACTACTAACATTTTTGAGGATTTTCAGGGTCATTATGCATATAGACGGCATGCTTATACAAAAAAAGGTGTAACTAACCATTTCCGCGAAAATTAGTGCCTGAGAAATTAATACGAATATAAAGTAGGCTTTTTAAAATTCCTAAGCATAGTTTAGCCTCAGCCAAAATTCTGACGTGCATATAAAAAAGGTGTGAAATGTTTTGCTGAAATATTTTTCTGTGGTTGGACAATTTTGGATTATGAATTCGCTCACGGTTTCCAACATTATTGAAGTATACTTAAATGTAATTATATGAAGTCCGATTAGGGACCATCTCAAAATATCGCTCCAAAACTTACTTTTTTGTTAGGGTTAAATGAACTAAAATTGACAGAATTCAACAAAAATGAATCTGGGTAGAAGTGTGTTAGGTCAATGAGCTTGCAATGGATCGGCTTCTTCGGAATCCATTGCAAGATCATTGACTCAGTATTCTCCTCAGTAGATCTTATTTTTGAGACGGTCCCTTATGACTTAAAAAACCCCAGATATGTCCGTTAGTCATATTCAGGTCTGAGATCCCACGCAGAAAGGCAAAGAATTTGGCGCGTGTTTGGCGTAGACTGTAAATAATGTGTGTTACTGAAAGTTTGGTGCAACTTATTGTGTGTAGCAAGTAGTGTTTGAAATAAGAGCAAATTATTATCACGGTGGAGGAGGGATTTTAGCTATGCTCAAAAATCTCCTGCACGGTGATTATTTACTCTCATTTCAAACACTATGTAGTCATGTAGGAAGGTTATAAAAATCAGCTAGTGAAAAAGTATAGATGCACGTTTTTACTTGTTATTGTTTTTTAAGACTTAATTTATGGAAATATACCGTCAAAATAAAAGTCTTCACAAGGAGCTCTCTACAACTTTTTGTCATTGAGAATATTAATAATCTCTATGGAGGAGTGATTTTTTTAGTGAAGCTTCAGGGCTTGTAGCCTGGAACTGTGCTCTTCCGCAGTGATTATTTTCTCTCATTTTGACTATTGCATCAACGTATTTCTCATAACCTGTGATGAAGGTTGATTTTCACTAGGCGAAAAATTTCGCGCGAAAACTAAAAGAAGTCATTCCACCTGATATATCACGTCATTTTATACCAATGGGATGTCTTCTTTTTGCCATAGGTATTTTATTTTTTTTGCCAAGTGGAAAATTTCTTTTTGTATGTGTTTTACGAACAAACCGTTCGCAGATTTGCTAAAGTGTATGGATGTATAGCTGCATAGCCTTAATATACACCCCAGTGGGCAAAACTTGTTCAAAGTCAGCAGTAAAGACGCTAGAACAGCGTCGAATAACTGGTGAGATCTGCGAGGGATTGTTTTTAGTATAGTTTCAGCCTTGATCGCTCGTAATTTCTTTTGAGTGTTTGAAAAGGGATGTATGTACGTTAATGTCGAACCTTGTTGCTTAAGAATATAAATGACAATTCCATGTCTACGGCGATTATAAGCGTAACCACAGGCTACTCAATATCTTTATCTTTAAGAAACTAAGTTTTTCTGTGCTGCTTCTAGGCATCTATTAGAATAACTGTTGCACATCACCCGTGCAGAAGTGTCAGATGGACAGCTAAAAATTATAAAATACCAAAATTCAATTATCCACTGGTGATGTCCGACAGTTGTTTTAAGACGTTGTTAATTAATACTAACAGTGTAGGTAAAAGCAAATAATCACTGTGAAGGAGTGATTTTCGAGCATAATTTCAAGTCTACATAGCTGAGAAATCCCTCCTCCACAGTAATTAGTTGCCCTTATTTCGAATACTGTAGCACTTTTTAGCTTTTGCTTTGTAAAACATATTTCATACAGAGTGCTGATAAGTAAGCAGAACGTATCTGACAAACTCATTCGTGGATGAGTGCATTTCAACACTCCTCCGTTTCAGTCTTTACTTCTGCATTTCCATCAAATTTCGAACGAGATAGTGGTCGTAATAAAAGCAAATAATCACTTTGAGGAGAGATTTTTGAGCATTGTTTCAAACTTTGTAGCCTGAAGCTATGCTTAAAACTCCCTCCTTCACAGTGCTTACTTTTTCTTATTTCGACCACTGGAAGATTGTCTTAACGAAATTGCAAGTGATGGGTTTCTTTACATCACTGTGAAGAAGCTCTAACCATTACAAGATCATTAACTCTTCTTCGTGTAATCTTATTTCAACTTCCTATTCAATGGCATCCTCCAACACTGATATGATGCTTGTTTCTGAATGTCAAAACAACTTTGGATTTAGAGTGTAAAGATCTGGGTTCAAGGTTGTTTGTTGTGATGCTTTTTTATTTTATTCAATTATAAAAAATTGTATTATAGCTGTTGTGAAGAACATATAATGTATATTGTCGTATATTGTCCAACTTGAATTGTATTCGCGAGCTTGAAAAATACTGCCTGATATCGCATAAAAAGGATTAATTTTAAGTATAGTCTCCAACTTGAATTGTATTCGCGAGCTTGAAAAACACTGCCTGATATCGCATGTGAAGGATTAATTTTGAGTATAGTTTCCAACTTGAATTGTATTTGCGAGCTTGAAAATCACTGCCTGATATCTATCGCATGTGGAGGATTAATTTTGAGTATAGTTACTATAAAAACACTCCTCTACAGGTGAAATCCAGCATATATTTTCAGTCTTAGTTTGTCAATCCTTGGTTTATAGGAATTAGCTAATAGCACTTTATTATGACCCCCAAATTAAAAATTAGAAATTTGAATAAAACGTTCGAATTTACATATAATAATATTCGAATGTTCTATTTTCAATTTAATTACCTGTTCTAAGTCACCCATTTGAATGTTTTATTATTACTATAAACGCCGGTCCTTAGTTGTTTTTTAAATCCAAGATTTTCCTTTTACACTCCCCCTCTTCCATTTAATTACCACTCTCCCTTTTTCTAAAATGCCCTGCAGGTCATTTTATAAGACCCCCACCCCCCATTTTAGACATTCAGTAAAATTTACCCCCCTCCCACCCCTCCTTTTAATTCCACTCCCCTACAATTACGCGCAGAAGAGTAGTTGCAAAACTCTTTAAAAAAATTTGCCCCACCTTTCATGCCACGAAGTTTACTAAAAACTACGTGTGTGAGTTTAGCCGTTCACGAATAACAAATAAAACACCGCGCCAAATATATATTAGAATATACATTTGCACTTTAAAAATAATACGCGTAACTTTTTTTACGTAGCGTAAGGTGACACTGGAAGAACGAACAAAATAATAAATAACCACCAACACACTAGTCATTGTAGTCGGACGCTATGCTCAAAAATCACATATTACTTCTTTTTCTAATCTGACTCAGTAGTAGGGAAAGAAATACACATAAATACGGAGTAATTTTTGTATCGTTGGTAAGCAGTAACAAGGAAGTTATAAAACTTCTTGGTAGCACGGAGAACTATTACCTAAAACTTGTTCGCAGTTTACAGTAAAAAGCTACCTTATTGGGATTACTTTTTGCGCATACACCTTAAAATATTTAGGTGCGGATTTATTTTCGGGCGCTGTCATCTATACCTTATCTAAAGTGGATTTATTTTCGCGCAAAATAAAATCTGTCAGCAAAGGAAGAAAAAAAAAACAGTGTAAATGACGCAACCACTTTCTCAGGGCTTCTTCTTATCAAATCAAGAGAATAAGCCCTGGGAACGAGGTTGTAAATAACGGCAATTGCATCCTCATAAGGTTAAAGGTAGTAAAGTATTTTGGATGGCAGTTAGCCAAGTAAATATATATTTTATGTGTGCGAGTATCTTTACTTTCTTTGATTTTGAACATAAAAAGTCACATTTTCTACATGGATTAAATTTCGCACAGGACACTAATGCAAGCAAAATGAGGACATATTTTGGCACACTTATATAATTTTGGTAGCGTCTTTACTGCGGACTTTGAACAAGTTTTTTCCACTGAGTATGCACTTGTGAGCGACGAGAGCTACATTTGTAGCCGGTGGATAGCTACATCAATCAATCTTTACTGCAGACCACCCAGCCGACCTAAACCTGTTCAAAGTCAGCAAAATAACTTTAGAACAACGTCCACAGAACGTTGTTATAACGTTATTTTTCTGACTTTGAACAAGTTTTTGCCGACTGGGCATGTTCTAGATCAAGCCATACATTCAATGCTATAACGTCTTTTCATAATGTTTTGTATGACATATCACCATATTTACGATCTATCGATTTATTTCATGCTAAATAAATAAGCAATATTGTAGGCTAAATGTTCCCGACCGACGTCTTTGAACTTTGGATTTTGGTGTGTTTTAAAGTTATTTTTTACGACTTTATTGTGCGCAACTCCCATGAGTTTTCTTGATGGTTAATGATGAAGCATCTTTCAGTAATCACTGGTCGAAATCAAACACTTCTAGTTCGTTGACAATGACATATCTCGAGAATAAGAAGTATAATCTACGGAACCAAACAAATTGACTATGATGATGTTTCATTGCGCACTAAAATTAATAAAATAAATATTCAATGTATGCACAACCTCGTCCTCAGCGTCTTTTGACTTATTTAAAAAATAGTCAAAATGCGCTGGAGACGAGCTGGTAATATGCATTATCTCCAAACCCCGATCTCAGCGCTTCTACTCTAAAATAACAAGAGAGAAGCTCTGCGATCTTAACATAATGAGAAGTAAATCACAGAGAAGTGAAACATTCACGTCTATTTTTGGTGATGCATTACAACCTAGTTCCCAAGAGAAGCCCTAATATAAATGGAATTGCTTATGGAGAATAAATAGATACAAAAAGCCACAAAACTAAGAACAAAACTAAATTAAAGATACCTTCCTTTACATAGAGTGAAACTTTGTTGCCAGGGCTGAAACTTTATTGCTAGGGCTTTTCGCCTTTTTGAAGTACGAAGATCTTTGAACGCAACCTCGTTCCCAGGGCTTTTTTTAAAGAGAGAAGAAGCCCTGGGAACGAGGTTGCTTCGAACAGGCAAGGAGTTCTAGGAAAAAGGTTAACATAGAGTGTATATATACCAAAGATTTCGATGGGAAAACATTGCTCCATCGAAATCCTCAGAGTGTTTCTGAAATTAATTGCACTGTAGTTTTTTTCGTTGAAATGCAATGCTCTGAAATGTTTGGTTTATATAAACTCGTTCCTAGCGCTTCTTGTGTCCTTGAAAGAAAATACATACATAGGATTTATAAATCTCCATTGGCGATGACACAACCACCAGTTTCCTAAAAACATTGAGTGATTTTAACATTAACACATAAGTAAAAATTAAGATTGAGAGTTACAAAAAGTATGGCATAATATTTAAGGGACGGAGAATACAAAACATTTTGATCACGAAATTTAAAATTAGGATCTCGGAAATAAACTAGAACAATCAAATATTAAATCAAACATGAACATAACTGCCGGACATCACATGTGAAGGAGTGTTTTTTTAAGTATAGTGTTCAGCTTTTAAGCCGAACACCATACTTAAAAAACACTCCTCCACAGGTGATCTCCGGCAGTTATATTCAGGTTTGTAAATGCGAGATCGACAAAACATGCTTCATACTAAAGCGTAAAATAAGAACCAAGGCTTCATATAAAATTATTTATCTTGTCACGCTCTGTAATCTTTTTTGCTAGAACTTACAGAAAAGGGCGATAACATTAAGCTTGTAGAACGGAGTCTATACCGTAATTATTCGAACTAGCGCCATGACGCTTATATAATGTTTCCTATTTTTAATGCGGTGTTTATATTTACATGAATTCGAAATAAATTAAAAATATTGTAGAAGCTTGTTAACATTTTGTGACCACATGCTGATAACCTTATATATTTGTAAGATTGGAATTACTTTAAAATTAGGATCTCGGAAATAAAACTGGAACAATCAAATATTAAATCACACCTGAATATAACCGCCGGACATCACATCTGAAGGAGTGTAATAACATCTGCTTTTTGATTTTTTGAAAAATACGTGCCTCGCAATTGGTTAATAGTCAGGCGCTTATTTGAGAACGACCCCTATTTCAAACATTAACCAAAAAGTGTGGCGCTTATTCCATTAATTGCAGTATTGTTCAAAGACACATATTGTAATAATGTTAACGCTTACCCCTGTAAAATACCATGAGTAAAGCATGTGAAAAATACATCAAGGAGAGATGAGTATTTCCTCAATACATTAACATCTTGTAGGATAAACCTTTTGAATTTCTTCAGTCCTTTCACAGCCATATGAGTATTAATGTGATTTACATGACCAGAAACACCACTTTCTCCAAATGATATTAGCTGAAAAAGAACTACATTGTTATGATAACAATAAAGATGACTCAACTCAGTGGTGGAAAAACGTTGTTTTGGCGGCTTTCATGTGCACTTTGAACAAATTTTTCCTCACCGGTGCATATTATAGAACATAAAAATAGTACCAGGGCTTTTTCATAATGTACCGAGACTATAGTTTCCACACATAATTATTCGGAAATTAGAAAAAAATATACACGTTATTTTATATAAGAAAACGTTTTTTAACCTGAGACTCAATTTTCTTAGCAATTCCTTGAATTTAGGCTTAGATTTTTCTTAAGAATTTCTTATAAGTTGCTGACTAATTTTATATAAAATGAAAATCATTCATTATTAAAAAAATAAACAGCATCAAAAACATCATAAGTAAAGTCACGAAAGCTTAATACAATATACCTTTTCATTAATCAACATCGAAATGAGACATTTGTTGATGAAAGCAGAACTAGTTACAATACAATAACTTTCTTTTTGTGCAGAGACTTCACGTCACTGAACAAAAAGAAAGTTATTGCACTGGAACAAGTTCTACTTTGAGCAACAAACACCTCATCTCTATGGTTTTAGGAAAAGGACTATTATGTTTTATTTCTCTTGTTTTATTTCTATTCCTTCAAATTTTTCTTGTTTCAATTTTTGAAATTACTTGGGACTTTCTTAGAATTTTCTTATATAAATGTGTATACAAGTCTGGAGAGTGTTAGCTTATGCAAATCTTGTCAATGACATTCAAAGTATCGTATACATATACAGTACACCTTTTTTTATAAGAAACCTGAGCCTCAGATTTGTAAAAAATTAAGAAACTCCTAAGAAGCATAGGCAGGCTGAACTCCCCTTTAGTTTTAAGAAACATACACCAAACAATTACAATATTACCAAAATAAAGTAGTAAAATGTTTATAGTTTCACTAATACTATAAGTTTTTACAAGTACTGTAAAAATTAAAACATTCAAGGTTAAAACAGATCAAAAATATTTCCATCCTGGTCACCATCCTCAACAGCCATGTCATCAATTTTTTTTTAAATGTTTTTTTATCAATGTTTTTAAGAAACTTTTCAGGGCAAATCTTGAGGAATTAAGAAACATTTGAGGCTCAAATTTGTAAAATTTTAAGAAACCTAAGGCTCTCACCATTGCTTAGGTTTCTTATAAAAAAAAGGTGTATTACAGTGTATGAAGAATTTCAGTGATGATTGCCAGCCTTTTTTTAAGGTTTTTCTGCATAGAGTTTTAGTCTCTATGTAATTCGAATGATAGAACTTTTTCTAATTCGAATATCTGATCTGAATGCAAACTTCCGATCAAACTCTTTTAGATACAGTTATATTGGAACTTTTTGATATTTGAACGATTTTTCAAGTTAGAACATATAGGTTATGGTGAAATATTTCTTAGACTTACCGTATTTATTTCCTTTTGGATCAACAGCTGCTCTAGTTTATTTTGAAGCAAACTTATATCCCATTTCATTGTGGGACCATCCTTAAACATTCTATAAGTAATACAAGTTATCTGTAGCATTGTAGACTAGTGTAGTATCATTGCACACTTACAACTAACATAGGTCTTTCAAAAAAGGAAGCTTTCAAATTTTTACCAAACAAAAACAATATGACAAAGATAAGATAGCAGGGCTCGAAATAACAGCCGGTCATCACTGTGAAGGAGAGATTTTTCAGAATATTTTCAGCCAACTTGGCTGAAA
>JAULBZ010004523.1:0-14633 GCA_032360805.1 Neoturris breviconis | reverse complement strand
TAACTGTAAAAAATCAGTGTGATCATGCTCGCTTGAAGCGAGCGAAAGCTTACAATACATGGATTTGTCTACATGAATGTGTCGTTATTTATTTACAATATTATCATACATACATAATGTTCCTATATTGGGCAGAAATTAAAGCCCCCCCTTTTTTTTAAAACATTTTTTAGTGAAAACGAAAATCCATATATAGTTTTTTGTGTATGTATGCTAATAAATCCCTCCTTCAGAGTGATTGTTTACTTTTACTTTGACCACTATGCTATTCATGATTCCAATCTCTCAAAGAACATATTGTACATATGGCTATTATGATTTGTCAGATCTTCATTCTCTGGACTTGTTATAGATATCATGTGTCCAAAATTAACTGGCTTGAAATATTCATGTAATGAGAGTGATATGATTATTGGAACAATCTGTAGAGTGTCGAGTTATTGTCCATATGGTTTAGTAGGGCCTAAATCATTGTTATGTCGACCTAATGGTACTTGGTCAAGTGGTGGGAGCTATTGCAAAGGTACGTAATATGTTTATAATTAAGGAGCCATCTCCAAATAAATATTTACAGAGACGAGTAGTGAGTACTTTGTGTCAAAGGAAATAAATATTTACAGAGACGAGTAGCAAATACTTTGTATCAAAGGAAATAAAAGGAAATAATTTACAAACATTTACAAATATTTACAGAGAGTAGCGAGTACTTTGTATCAAAGGAAATAATCCACTGCACAAGCCTGAATATAACGGCCGGACATCATCTGTGGAGGAGTATTTTTTTTAGCTGAACACTACTAAAAAAACACTCCTCCACAGGTGATGTCCAGCAGTTATATTCAGGCTTGCTGCAAGTTAGTTGACATTTTTGTTGTTATATGAGTTTATCTTATTTATATTGACATTTTTGTGGCTATAGGACAAGAGTTTATCTACTTTGCTTTTATGTGGACCTTATTTAGTCCCATAGTTTGAATGCTGCTTGAAGTACTTACTGTTTCAGGCTAATTAGTTCAAATGACTGTAAGTCCTTACTTTAAATCGCAACCTCGTTTTAGCCCCATACAAAAATAATGTTCCATATACCCCTGTTCAATTAAGCCCCTTCCAAATAACTAATTCTGAGGGCTAAATTGAAGATTTATGGTATTCCAATAAGTCAACCCATATTTTAATATTAATGTACCGTATTTTAGAGAAGCCCATTGCTGCATCAATCAAATGTCCAACTTCTTCTATAACAATACCTACTGATACTCATCAAGCTGATGCTGATGCCAGACAGTATATATCAGAACCACTATTAACTAATCTGAATCCATCTCAGGTGGAAGTAACCAACATTACAAGTTTAAAAGCGGACAAGGATTATCACACTATTGTATTTAATGCTAGTGGTTATGAGGGAAAGACACATGTATGTACGATGAATGTCTGGGTTACAGGTGAGAAAGCTGCACTTATTCATCGTTTTATGTGTGAGCAACATTTAAGACAGCAACATTTAAGACCCTGTGTTTGAAATAAAATCTTTTGACAGCCGAGATTGGAAATATAGACACTTTGTAAGGAAATACATGATGATTTTTCTCAATGGTCTGGACGGGGAAACAAATATTCAACTGAATAAACGAGACAAATGTAGGGATCATTTCAAATATGTAATTTGAAAAATTGAGTGAAAATTAATCACAAATTTCTTTTCACTAATTGAGGAAATTTGTAAAAATATTTGCTCCGCACACTGGTAACAGCAAATGAGCTCCATCCACCCCAGCTGTGCAGGGGTTAAGACTATGCAAAAGTTTGGTCTTATTTTGAATGCTGCCTAAAAATAAGATTCAAATGCTGGACATGTAAAACTATACACAAAAACACTCCTCTACAGTTAGTGTCTAACGTTACCTTTCAAATTCACCACCTTAGCAATTAGTTTGGTTTAGAACCAATTGTCTTGGTTATTTAATTGTCTTGGTTATTCAATTGTCTTAGACTCAATTTTCATATGAAACTATATTCTCACTCTTCACCGTTGTGATTATTTATTTTTAGTTGAATTGAACCTTATTTAATAAACCATGCCAAATCAATGCAGATCAATCAATCTTCTTTATTCAGACAAAATTTGAGAAGGAAAACTTCATTGTTATGAAATATTTATATTTAAAAGTCAATGTCACAAGCTACTTATAAAAATTAATTATTCACCTCATTGCATTTGTGTGCGTTTCTGAATCAACTAGACTTATTTGATTTTGAACATGAGCCCTTAATTTGTTGGTTTTTGTTTCATTTACAATTTGCAATCGGAAAAGATTTATTGATGTGCTCAATTTTCTGCTCAACCAAGATTGTAGTATGTATAGGAGATTTTATTGAATCTTTGATTGAGAATGCAGTGTTCAAAATAAGAGCATGTGAAGAAGTTTTTTTTAGCCCACCAAACAAATTTTTAATGGGCTATTGCTATCACTTTGCAGCATTAGCGATGTTTCACTTTTTTTAATAGACCATGTTCTTGATATAGTAGCATTTTGAAATTCAGTACCAGCTTTCGTAGCGTTATTCTAGAAGAGCTCGCCAAAAGTTTTTTGTCCGCCCGGTACCATCCTGAAATTTGGTTATGGCATTATAGGCAATATTACGAGACTGCTGGCCAATTTTATTTTTTGATTTCGTCTGCTCAAGACTGAGAGTATCAGTGAAAAAGGGATTTTTTTAAAAGTGGAGACTTGGAAACTTTCAAAAATTTGATTTACAAATGTTCAATTTATGATTTTTGTTGACTTAGAAATTTTTTGATTTTTTTTCACTGTTCATAAGGATTTGACCAGAATTACATTTGAATTTTTGAAAAATAAATCTATGAGACTTTGACCATTCCTCAATTTTTTGAGATGATAAGTGATATTTTTTATAAAAAATAATAATTTTAAAAATCTCAGGAATTGAAGTCTCCATTTTGATTTTGGAAAGCTTCCTTTAATTTTGAAGTAACTATTAATGTTATATTCACTTGAAGGTCGTAAAACATTTAATTACTACTAAAAGTTGGTTTTTATAGCGTTAATAATTACTCCCAATGCATATTAGTAATATAATGACAATACGCAATTCACAATTCAATTCAACAGAGGGAAGAATCTTATAAAAAGATAATAAATAACAAAGAAAATTTATTCTGTTACATTGTTCTATTCTCTAGTGCTTCATAACATCAGTTAGTAAAAACCATCCTATATATAAAATTTATTAAATAAAACTTTAATAGGGCTAGTAAAAACTATCCTATGTATAGAATAATATATTTTTAAATAAAACTATAATGAATTGGTGTATAACATGTTTTTTTCCAGACAACATTAGTATTTAAAGTTAAAGTATGTATGGTTAAAGCATTTCCTATACCAGGGTGTTAGCGAAGTCAGTCAGACCGCATTATACATGGTTTTCCTAATTCAGTTAAACCAACTTTTTCACAATTGTGGTGTCCAGAAATCCTAACATGTTATTTGTTTTTACAAGCACTATAGTTGAAATTCTTTCAGTTTTGTAAAACACCTGTGTTTGTATTCAACCAAGTGTGAATGTATTAGGATCTTGTCAAATTTGATTTTAAAACAAATTATCACGTTGTTTATGCCTTCCATGCGCTTGAGGGATGTTTATAATTCTATAACCGGCAACCGATAATTGATATCCAAGAAAACATTGTTATATCATCTTAAATTTGTTTGGAGTGACACTTTATTGCTGACTAAAAACAAATCTGCTATAAAAATGCTGTGAATGATATTAAACAACGTTTTACTAGCGTCTATACTGCTGACTTTAAACAAGTTTTTTTTAGCACTAGGATTCTGATAACCAGGATTCAAATAGCAGTGGGCAAAAATTTATCCAAAGTGAAGACGCTAGAGCAATGTCAAAATGACATGGTTCTAGCGTCTTTACCGTGTACATGGAGCAAATAATTAAGTTTTATCTGTTCACAAGTTCTGATAAAATAAATAAATAGAACACCTGTACTTTTAAAAAGAATCAATTACGATATACATAGTAATGTTTTATTCGTCTATAGAAGCACACGTGCAAAAGAAAAATTGTTTATAATTTATGAATGAATGAAATATATTTTCAATTGTTTAATAAATTGCATTGCATTTGTCACGCGGAATAATCATAATCGATTACGTCTAGAAACTTTTTGGATAATAAGAGAAAAACATTTATTTTAAATTAAGTTTCTAAGAAATACTCTTCTTAGAATTGAACATGCAATATTTATTTCAAACTTTTTCTAGGCTGCATAAATATTTTCTCAGAAATAATTCCCTTATAGAAGAAATAAACATGTGCGACAGAGATGGTTTTTTTATTAATATGATAACAAAGATAGATCAACAACTTTCGGCATTATAAATTTAATGTGTTAGTCTGCTCCATCATCTCAGTTTGAATTATGTAGAAAAGAATATATATTTGTATGATGTGTTTAACATACGATATTTATTACGATTGCCAAGTTTCAAGAAAATAATATAATACTGCACTTGAAAACAATTAGTCTATTACACATTTTCCCTCTGGAAAATAAGCTGATATAGGGCATATAGACGATCTAGAGAACCTGATTTTGAAGATTTTCTCTGCAAAGCTCAAACATTGACTTAGCACTCTTCATCATAGATTATATTTTCTCAAAATTATTGAATTTTACTTTTTTAAAGCTGCTAAGATATCTGCTTTTGGTAACGAATTTTGGAGATGGCTCCTTACACTTCTTCGTCAAAAATATTTGGTGAATTATCTCTCTAGACTCTCAAATACATTCGTGTTCAATTCTGGATCCTTGGCCCCAGAACGTGGAAACTTCTTCACCTACAGTAGTATGGCATGGGGGAACTATTAGAACTATTAGAATCCATGAAATATGATTTCAGCCAGTGAACATGGATGGATTTAAATTCAACGACTGATTTAACCATAACAACTTTACATTTATATATATAAATAATCCCATAAGTCTAACAAAGGTTTATGCAAACAGGAACTAAAGATATTCAGTTGATTATTTTATTAGGGACCTTCAGCATTCACTGATTTCCATATGACATCATCACCATTTTGACATGGGATGGTTAAAGCATTTGGATATCCTGGTAAAAAGACTGTGACAGAGAACATATATATTCTAACGTTCAGGGAAGAACTATTTTTATTGAAGAAGTATCAAGGCATAAGTTAAATCCGATTCAAGCAGCGGAATTGCAGTTTTTTTGACCTCTCAGGAGCTAAAATTCTTTATATTTAAACCATTTCTTCTTCTCGCTCTACCTTACTACGTCTTTACCTACTATTTTATAGTGTTTTATAGAATGTTGCATGAAGTTTCTGCTCAAAAATGGGCTAATACTTCCTAGTTCATGTTGAATCCGAATGGAATTAGAGAATTGTGAGAAATCTGCGGTGATGGCACTAAATAAGAAATCTGGGGCTGGTATATACCCAGGAAACAGAAAAAAAAGAGAAAATTTAGCTAGGAAACACGCACACGCAAACAACAACGAAAAAACTAAAAGGAAATCGAGATTGTTTTTGAGAATTTTAATGAATTTTAATATCTGATTGAGTATAATTTATATAATATAGAGTAAGGGACCGTCGACAATTAGGTTTCGTCTTGCTTAGTGGCCAATTGGCCGCTAGCGTCGAAGCGGCCAATTAGCGGCCAATGCCAATTTTTGTAAATATCTAATAAAAACCTATTTACGTTGAATCCTACTCTCCTACCTGTTTAGTGTCCATTCCTATACAAAAAGACATGAAGAAAATTGAAGTAAAAAGGCCGCAAAGAAGTCTTGGTTGCGCCCTAGAGTTAAGCTATTATATTGTTTTTCTACTGTAATTTTACGGCAATGGGTTATATCAGTCGGATACTTACAAACTGGTTGTGATACAGTAACAATTATCAGCAGTCGTTAAATAAGTTTCGCCCTTTTGTAAATGACCTACGCTCTTCGATCTTCTTCTGCATGGAAGCAAAAAATGTTTTTTTTATGGATTTAACTGCTCTGAGTTTTTGTCAGATTTAACAGCCACCATGCAATACCTTAGAGACCAATTGACTGTTAAGCGGGACGGAACCTAATTATCGACTGCCATCATTTTTGGGATGTCTTGTTGTTGTCTTTCTAGCTATTTGCTTTTTATTCATATATTGTTTTTGAAAATATTAAAAGTATTTTATGACAACAGATCAATTTTATACACTTCAAACAAAGATTTATAGCTAAGAAACTTGTTTTTACTTACCACAAACTTTCAAAACATTTAATAGCATAAAAACACAACATACCAGCTTAACCATTTTCTCTATAAAAATATATTATAATTCGAATATTATACATGAACTATATCATGAGTATTTATTTCTCACTGTTTGTGAGATATTAGATATCTTACTGTCTTGTCAATCCCAGCGATTCGAGTACAGAGTAGGACTGTAAAACTTTCATCTGTTGTCTGTCTAAACCTACTGTTCGTAGTATTTTTCTTCGAATTAGTCATGCTCAAATATTATGGTCCTTTTTAGATCCAGATTGATTGAGCACAAGTTCATGTATACAAATCGCATTCAGTTCGGAACTTGTTTTAATATTCTAACCCTGGGTTTTCTTCGAAGTAGGAAAAACGCGGTCAATTTTCAAAAAAAATAAAAGGCGAAATCACGGTCACTAAACTTTGACTTGGCGACTAATTCTTTCCCGACTAATTTCGTTTTCTTTTTACTCCAATTTTTTATCCAGATAAGGTATAAACCTGGCCTAGAGACTCCAGAGACTCTCTTTCACAGAGACTTTTGCCGGAGGGAGAATTTTCGGAATTTTGGAGCGAGCCGACAAGTATGTAGTCTGGAAACCGAACTGAATCTCTTATCTTTCCCTTGACATAGAAGTAAAGATAAATTTTAAAATCTATGAACGTAAAGATAAAGAAAGGACATTCCGTTGCAGTTTGGTTTTGCCAGAATAGCCGACAAGCTTTCGAAAATTTCCCCCGCACATCGTTTTTACGCTCTCGCTTGCTATTCTAAACCTCTGCGAAGAAGAGTGCTTGATGTCCATGTCACGTCAACAGTAAAATCGCACTCTTCTCGAATATAATATTGCAAACATTCGAGAAGAGATAGACCGTTGTGCTGTCCTACCTGTTTCGCAAACTCGACAACACACAGGGTCATCAGAATTTAGGCTATTAGAATTCGGAAACGAGCGCTTCTTAGGACAGTTTGATGCTCAAAGGACCGATAGTTTTGTTCGAGTAGCGGTTTGTTCCAGATAAACAGCAGGTGATAGTGAACGTTGACTGTATATATTATACATAGATTTGAAATTAGAAATGGAAAAAAGCAATGTCACACCTGACATACAAATGCAACAAATTAAAGAAAATTGCACTTAAAAGTTGCTTGTACTGGTTGCTTATAAAAAAAAAGAAAATGTGTTTACAATTTTGTGCTTAGATCCAAATACTAAGACAACAATAACAACAATAAGTTTGTTACGGACTGTGCAAAACCCTTTTGATTCTACAAACTCAAGACCGTTTCGTTAAAACGAAACGATACATTCACAATCAGTATTCAAATTGGGAACAAATGATCACTGTCTATTGGCCATATATTCTGATATGCTATGCTCAACAATGGGTCCCACAATGAACAAAAAATTTTCGTTCAATGTCAGCATTAAAACAACGTTCGTTGGAAGACGCTGTTCTAGTGTCTTCACTGCGGTTTTTGAACATGTTTTTGCCCAAGCTCGTCCCCAGCCCCTTTTGACTTTTATTTTATTTTTCTCGGACCTGGTCCGATAAAAATAAAAAAAAAGTCAAAAGGTGCTGGGGACGAGCTTGTTTTTTGCCCACTCGATTTCTGCTGCTCTACTGATAGAATACACGATACATATTTAGAGTATGGTTAGAAATCTGTTTTGAAGCTGAAAACTATACTCAAATATAATTCTCTACAAACAGGTGATATCCGATAGTTACAATCAGGCTTATAGAACCTATGGAATCTTTTAGGAGTAAGTTTATGACATACATATAAATAGAGTTTATTTTAAAAGGACAGAATGTTTAAGAATGTTTTAAAATATACGATTTAATTCTTAATACATATCATAGTTTAGTTACTAAGCACCGTTTTAGTTATTTCAATTTTGTAATGAAGTTACACCTTATATATGTAATGCTAAATTCAGATGATCATAGTTTGAATGACGATATAAAATATTTCTATGAACTCCTTCATTAATCTTTTATGCCACTCACCACAAAAACAGGAAGTGTACACCTGATATAAATATATATATATACAGTGATCGAAGTAATAGCAAATAATCACTGCGGAGGAGTAATTTTTAAGCATAGCTTCAGGCTACAACTGGAGCTATATTAAAAAATCCCTCCTCGGCGGTAATTATTTCACTTTACACAAAAACGTCCCAAATGCTATGATGTGATTCAACCACATATTTCGAAATGTTAAGCAACCCCTGGGAACGTGGTTGATGATAGCATAGAGAGTAGAAATATTAAGTCACGTGAGTTTCTTCGGAGGAAATTGTTGTAAGTATGGAAAAGAGCCAATCAACAGCCAAGGTCGTTATGGTAACTTCGTTCCCAGGGCTCCTTGTGCCTTTTCGAAAAATGCGGTTATTAAAATACTAACCTCACATTTAACCAGACGATTTCTATAAAAAGAACTCCTCCCATTCTATCATATTTGATTTGAATAAAGTCCTCCCTTTCTTTGCCCCTCCATATCCATTCAAAAGTCGCATAATCACATATTTTGTCAACATTTTAAAATCTATATCAAGTGCACTATTGCCAATTGCTGATCACATCCTGAAAATTTCTGCATGGGTAGAATACGCTATTGCTTTATCAAAAAACAGCTACGACTTCATGTAATCATGCAGAAAAGCGATGACGTTTGGCTAAACAATATGGCTGCCACACAGTTAGCATAAAAATACAAAACCTTAATCACTTGTATCTCCACTAATAGCTGTCTATAAAGAATGATATTTTTAGAATGTTACTGACATTATAAGCTTTCAGGTTATTTATTTGGAATTTTTTGGACTTTAATGATTTTGATGAAAATATCAGCTTCGTTTCCAGGATTACTTTTTCGTGGCTGGATAGACAGTATTTCGAAAAGGCAAGAAGGCCAAGGAACGAGGTTGATCACAATATGAATAAAAATTATTCGCATTTGATTGGTCACTTTTTTACCAACCTCGTACTTAGAACTTCTTGACTAATCAAGAACAATCTGGGGACGAGGTTTACTGTTATGTGACACGAATCGAAATAAAAGAATTTACTTCAAGATCCTTGATAAACCTCTTTTTCAACTTTGTCTCCAGGCCTCTTTGCCTTCTAATATCCAAGTAGGCATGAAATCTTTTGGAACGACAAGAGATTCCCAGTGAGCAATTACTTGTTCAAAGTCCGCAGTAAAGACGCCACAACAACGTTGGAAACGTTTTTACTTACTGGAAACTTCTCATATCGATATTTTGACCAGAACCGAGAGTAGCTGTTAAACAGCCTGTGGAGGAGTGTTTTCAAGTAAAAAAACACTCCACCATGAGCGGCAGTTATCTTCGGCATTGTTTTTCACGTTTGTAACACATTGGACGTGCTAGTGACGGATGTGATGGAAGTTTATATTGCTAATATTTATAAATACCCACTATCTGGGAAATAAATCATTCAACTATTTACATAAAAAACAAAAACAAACATCTAAATGTGATTACTCATTGATGACGTCATCCTAGATTTGGCCTTTAACTTTTAATACGCCACTTTGCAAGTATTCTAGGAGTCGAATAACTGCTTAAACACCTAACACAGTGAGAGAAAACTTGCTCACCGTTAGCGTACGCTTGTTTAGCTCGGTCTATGCACAAATATCATATTTTCCGCTATAAGTTTCGCTTCTCTCTCGGTCCGTTAAAACATAAACAAAGAATCAAACCAAACGGCTTCGTCGATATCTTCGGTTTTTGTCAGTATTCGTTTGAACACCACTGCGCATGCGATGTATTCTTGAAAATCCTGGGAATTTTTTTTACACCCGCATAGGCCGAGATTCATACACATGGACTAGCTCACCGTCAGCAGCAAAGACGCTAGAACAACGTCAAACAATATTGTTCTAGCGCCAACCTCGTTCCCAGGGCTTTTTGCGTCTCTACTGCGGATTTTGAACAATTTTTTACCCACCGGAATGAGTTACCCTTGTTAATGGTTGGTTTCCACTAGGCAGAAAATTCGATGTGAAACCCAAAAAAAGACATTCCATTGGCAGAAATTCACGTTACACCTGTATCACGTCCATTTCCACCAATGGAATATCTTCTTTTGACTTTCGCGACGAATTTTTGACCTCATGGAAATTAATCCAGACTCGTGACGTTGTTGTTTCTACTCAGGAGTTTCTACGCAGCACAATCTTTTAACTGACAAATATAAACCATAGATCACGCACCATTTATCTGTTATTTGCAACGTTATTTAGTACAACGTCGTCCCTCCCTGGTAATTTGTTGTATTTTTTGAGTAAGAACACCATGCATATATAATTAAGAATATTCGTCACAAAAACATGACATAGCTAGATAGAACTTCGTTCCCAGACCCTGATACTACTCTAAACCATCATGGTATGGAAATGAGTTAAAAATTAACATATAATACACTATACAATGTTTGCAAGAAACCAAAGAAGCATGGCATGGTTGATTTCCGTGAGGCGAAAAAATCGCAGCGAAAGCCACAAAGAAGTCATTCCATTGGTAGAAATAATGTGACGTCAATTTTTCGCCGCTAGAAATCAACCCTATTGACAACAAAATTACATTCTTCGATACAAAAAAATTTCCAGATTGTTAATTCAGTTAATTCAGATCACATAACGATCATACATAGGAAAGTAACCAATCAATACCAACCTTTTCGACTTCCCATTGGCCAAAACCTATTCAAAATCCGCAGTAAAGACGCTAGAACAACGTTGTTCAAGCGTCTTGACTGCTGACTTTGAACAAGACTTTTTGAAATCGATGAGATTTCGGGAAATTTGGAGAGGCTTAAACACTCTACATTGCAGATTTTATTTTTTAACCAAATAAGATGTTAGCTTCTTTAAATATTCTCAGTGGGCACACGACGTCGGGTCAACGTTTAAACAACGTCGCGACGTTGATCCGACGTCGTGTGCCCACAAGGTTGATATGTTACAATTGATTGGTTTCATTGTTAGAATCTTGTTGCAGCGTTTGAAATTAGGGCAAATAATCACTATGGAGGAGGGCTTTTTGAGCATTGCTTCAGGCTTTAGCAGTGATTATATCTCTTATTTCGTACACTGACCGTTGTCTCTGCAAATGTTAAAGCCCTTATTCAATTTACAACGTCGTGACGTCGTTTTGATGTTGTCCCGGCGTCGCATGCTCACTGGGATCGCACCAGTTTTACTATGTTGGAAACATCATTATTTTTTCGGGAACGTCGAGTTTATGATTCAAAGTGACATAAACAAACGGAAAAACTTTTATATTAATTTCAAGATGGTTGAAGTCAGATCGCTTTTCTTTTATATATTTTTATTTTTTCAGTGTCACTTCTCTTCTCTCGATGGCGTATTTTCCTCTTTGTAAATGTCCTACATATATCTTTAAACGGGTCCCTTCAGTCAATTTCTTGATCCATATCTAGAAGAACGCAAAATACGAATTTGCAATTGATTGGTTTCTTCAGAACGAACAACCAATCAATTGCTGTGTAAGCACGTAGCAAGTTGCTCGTAGACATAACATTTTTTACGCGCTTTATAATTTTATGAAATGCAAATACAAACATACCCAGCCGGCAAAAACCTGTTCAAAGTCAGCAAAATAACGTTAGAAAAACGTTCACAGAACGTTGCTCTAACATTATTTTGCTGACTTTGAACAGGTTTTTGTCGGCTGGGTAGTAAGTTTTGCATTGTATTAAAAGTTATCACATAGGTGATAAAACAACAAAATAACATGTTAACTTCAATCTCGTGATGATGCTAATTTACGTTGCTATGGTAACACTATACATAGATAAATAAATACAATAAATAGAAACATACCTCGCGTGTACTTGTTATAGAATGTATTTGAGCGCTAAACGAAAGAAAGGTATTCGGTACTTGTTCAAAGTCCACAGTAAAGACTCTAAAACAACGTTCTTAACGATGCTTTAGCCTTTTTATTCCAGACTTTGAACATGTTTTTGCCAACTGGGATGGGTTCACCAGAGTCTGCTAAATTTCGTGGATATCGTGCCATTGTGGGTCAAATTTTATTCTTCTCGTGGGTCAATTTTTTTATTCTCGTGGGTCTAATTTTTTTTCCTCATGGGTCCGATTTTTTTTCTCGTGGGTCAATTTTCTTTCCTCGTAGGTCGATTTTTTAAAAAATTCGAAGAAATTGTTTAAAAGCACTACCTTAAAGTGGATTTCCACTAGGCAAAAAATTCGATGGAGGAATTGAAGTTCATTATCTGGAACTAAAAGAGTTTACATAGCAATCTTTTTTTCTTAGAAATTGGCCAGACCGAAACGCAGGCAAACTGACACAAAAGCGACTAGACTATTAAATTGTCTTTCACAGGCTTTCGAAAAATAGTATTTTTGAAATATTTTGAAGTAACTTCCTACTAAAGTCCGTATGAAAGTTTATCTAGTTAGTAACATATCCTGAAAGTTTTATTTCATAAGAATGAATACCGGGGAGATATTGAAGTGATTGATATAAGAAATTATATGTTTTTCATGTTCACTGTGCGGCATTGTTAGGCCAAACATTTTCCATTTCCTCCAGATATTTTTGGACTCTTGAAATCTTTCTGAGAATAAACAATATCTCAATTTGACATACCGTACTTGTCAATTTGACATACCGTACTTCCTCTAATAAACGCCCTGAACGCTTATTAAATTTTAGACCTTCAATAATAGAAGAGAAAGACGTTTATTAAATTTTTCCAATATCTTGTAGTTATGATTCCGGGGATATGCATTTCATAGTTGATCAAACCTGCAAAGTATGTTATGAATTAGCCCGAACATAGGAAGTATGTGCTATACAGTTATTTGGGGCCTGTTAAGTCTTATTGAATTTTGTCCATTTTAGTTGATTTAACCCCGCCAAAAAAAATTAGTTTTGGAGCAACATTTTGAGATGGTCTCTTAAAATGTTGTTCTAGCTTCTTTACTGAGAGCTTTGCACAAGTTTTAGCCAAGTGGATAAAAAGTATACTTACTTGAATCTTTCACCATCCCTACTGTTCAAATATATTGGATCACCACTTTGATACCTAAAATTGTAATAAATAAATCATTCGCTAGTTAAACGAAAATACAGTTGCTGGTTGACGCAGTAGGAGATTATCGAGTCAACAACATTGAAATTGATTGGCCTTTTCTCACCCCCAAGATCGTCGGCTTAGCACACTTCTTCGGTGGCCGCTTAAATATTTAAAAAAAGCAAGAAAATGCTAATACTGAGGTATGAAATGAAATGGCGGTAACAAAATATGAGGAAGTTCTTCTCACACAATGATAAATCTCGACCTGTTTGATTCCAGTCCCCTAACTTCCCTCCATACATTTTCTTTCTTTACGTTATAACCTGCAGCTTGAGATTTTGATCAACATCACATTATGGAAAAGGAAAAATGCGAGAACTTAGCATACTAGGCTTAGCTCCTCTTGAACAGTCTTTGAAAAAAGGGTTTTCTTAAACTTTTCTCGAAAACATGTGTTTCCTTGATTTTTAAAACTCCTACACAGTTGGCAAAAATTTGTTCAAAGTCAGCAGTAAAGACTTTTTAACAAGTTTTGCCCAGTCCTGTTTCCCACTGGAATTTTTTTTTCCCCTGACCAAAATAATGGCACATTGTCCCTGTGGTATGTTATTATTTGCTGGGTCCTGAGTAATGCCTAAAAGTATTGCAACTATGGTTAAACAAGGAAGTAAAGTTTTGCCCTTAGACCCCTTAAAATGGCTAAAAATCTCTTTGAAACCATCATATTTACACCATATTTGCATTCACATGAGATTGCATTCTTTTCAGAAAATCTACAAAACTATAAAATTTGGAAAAATTTCCAGACTTATTTTGGTTAACATTTAAAATATTTCTTGACAGGCCGAAAACCACAACTTTCCCTGAATGTACGAACCCAGAAGGATGTGTGGTAGGCTTTTATTTTAGTGCCTCACCTTGGAAGGTCTGAAAATATTGCTACACATCTACATAAAGCTGAGACATGGTTTGTAGATCAGTTTGCTTATAACAAATGTAAAAGCAAACATTCAGAACAGTTCAAGAACCACCATATGAAACCAAAAAAAAAAAAAAAAAATCAAGTACAATTCAAGATATTCCAGAACGAGTTGCCAACCATAGACATTTGTACTTATTCGAAAGGAATTTGGGATATTCAAGCAAGTAAATTCAGATTTTGGGAAGAAGAAGATTGAGAAGACTTACCATTCTTTATTGAAATATAA
>JAULBZ010004522.1:0-14635 GCA_032360805.1 Neoturris breviconis | reverse complement strand
ACCCCCGCCCCACGAAAAATTGACCCTCCCACTATAGAGATCAACCCCACCTACAACTCAAACCTTGCAAACCCCCTGCACACAAAAAATCTCTTGCTCCCCCCTCCCCACTAAAACTCTGAAAATAAGTCAACTTAAGTCCTACTTAGGTACTACAAAATTTGTCAAATTTGCAAAAACTCCTAAGATCCTAAGTCTTAAGTCTAGTCATTTCCAGCATATACCTTTTTACTTGTGGTGTGTATTGCTTGTTAAAATTTGAAAAATGTGTTATTATTTATGTTGTCTGAAAAAACAGATTTTGTCGATTTCTCACCAAAATATACATTTAGGTACATAGATTTTTGCATTTATGACGAGAAAAAACAGTTTTCTTGAGTTTTTGTAAATCCCAATTCTCATTATTACGAGGGCTATGAGTTGATGGGAACATGCTATAATGTTGAAACTTTCCAGCACATAAACAACACCTTGGCATAAGTATTTTTTGATGACGTCATTACTTATGTCATCAGGGTCAAACGCCAAACAGGTGGTGCAAGAAAAAAAATTTAGGTGAAAATGATTTTTTTCCAAAATATATACCAAAATGATTTTTAAGCAAAAAGGACAAAATTATTTTTTTGGGCAAAAAAAATATTACCACCTGCCAAAAATTTGGTTGCTAAGGGAAAATTTTCCCTAGTTACCAAAAAAGTTTTTATGAAAATGATCCTAGGTAAATTATAGGAAGTTTCAAAATTTCAAGCCGTAATAGCCATTCGTTCAGAAGATGAACAAGAGTATAGTAGGGTTAAGGCTTTGAGCCCAAGAACTTCTTTATTCTTATGTAATATAATTATTTTTCTTCACAAAACAGATCACATAAATATCAATTCTGTATCATCAAATTCAACAACGTCAACAACGTCAAACTTTTTATTATATAATAAAAAACTAGATTCGATCGATAAACCGGATGTTTTCAATCATCTCTTTAACTCGTCGTCCAACAATTTAATTGTTCCAGCACCGGTCAAAAATAGATATTGTTAAAGGACCATCTCCAAAATTTTCGTCCCGAAGAAACCAATCAATTGCAAGCTCATTGACTTAACACTCTTCATCATCACTCTTCATCATCACTCTTCATCATCTGCTTTTGGTAACGAATTTTGGAGATGGCTCCTAAGAACATGTTAAGATCATTTTAAGCCTTAAAAGGTAGCTTGGTTAAGAAAAAGCAGGAGAGCAAGAGGTGGGACGTGTTTTCCCAAAAATCAATAAGCGTTTCCCCACCTGTTATTCGGTACTCGAGAGTACTATTTGAAGAGACATCAAGTGTCTGTAGAGACATATACATCGTAAAACATTTAATTTCCTGTTCGAATACTTTAAATTCCTGTTGCTACCCAGCCGGCAAAAACCTGTTCAAAGTCAGCAAAATAACGTTAGAACAACGTTATTATTTATTCTTTCTTTAACGTTGGTTTTTACATATAGTTTCGTAAAACTAATTTACTCCAACAACAAAGCAGTTTAAAAAACCCTACAAATATATATAAAAATTGAAAAGAAATAATTTACTGCTTGCACAACCTACAATTACAATAAATTGTGCATGTATTGATAGCATCCCTAAAGCTACTTTCATCTAGCAACTTTAGTTCAAAGAACGTTGTTCTAACGTTATTTTTCCGACTTTGAACAGGTTTTTGCCGGCTGGCTAATGTATACTTCATAGAACGGATGTCATAATTACGTATAATGATTATGATGTAACTGAAGGTAATGTTTTCCTACGTATATTTTGTGAGATAATATAAATAAACAAAAGAAGAATAAATCGTGTTTTTTTTATAATATACAAAGTAGTAAGGTAAATAGAGATTTAGATTAGACTTTCTAATTACGACATATTTTCATGACAGTCTTTTGGTAGAAACTGCGATTAAAGAAGTATTATTCATAAGAGAATTACGATGGATCTGTTTCTTCACAATTAGCAAAACCAACTTGTTGAGAGATCGTTAATTTAGAACTCTTCTCCGCATTGTTTTTTATTTAAAATTATGAAATAGCTGTAGCATGCTGTTCGAAAGTAGAAGTAAGAGTATTTAGTTTGTGTTTAACGTTATCTTATATTTTTGTGAAATGTCTCACTACATGTTCCATTAAATACAGTTGACTCTCGATATCATCTAAGGGAACCAATAATTAGTTCGGGAAAGCGAATGCTCTAGTTAAAGTATATATATTAATGTCGATTAGTGTTCGTGGGACTATAATTGTTTTGTTAAATATACCTGAGTGAGATGCATCGCACATTCATGATATCGATATTTAACTGTACTTTTAATACATGAATTTAAGTGGCGTCAATATCGTATTAATCACAATTAGTTTGAGATGGTTTTTTACATAGGTTTTTAACACATAGTAGTGTGTAGAACTACTGAGTACGGTTCATGCTATCTCCATATAATGATTATACACTTCCATATATGGTAATATACAGTACATATAAGGATATAGTCCTGGACTGTATTCGATAGTCGTTCATGCTAAATTATATATCCCCATCGATACGCCACGTTTTATCAACGTCAAAACGACGTATTTGCGACGTACATAAGACACGCTCCAATTGGGATATTGAAATAATGTGTGAGAATAATATGGTTTAGTGACGTTTCGATTTTATTGCGGTGTACCCTACAATATATACAGCGGAAACTCTGGGTGACTAGAATATTGAATTAAAAGAATGCTTATGGTTTGAACCCAGTGGGCAAAATCTTGTTCAAAGTCCGTAGTAAAGACGCTAGAACAACTTGTTCAAAGTCCGTTGTAAAGACTTGGGACGATAAATTGCTAAAACGTCTTATTGTTGGCTTTGAACAATTCTTTTGACTACTCTACAGTATCGAATAAACGGTGGGATGGAATAACCGGGGAGTTGGAAATTCTTCCAAATTTATTAAGCAAGATGGGGGGGGGAGAAAGAGTTCATAATTCCCAGCCGGCAAAACCTGTTCAAAGTCAGCAAAATAAAGTTACAAACATAACGTTATTTTGCGGACTTTGAACAGGTTTTTGCCTGCTGGGCTACTAAATATTCGATTATGAGATCGGAAGAAAACTATTTCCCTGTTTTGGATTGCGCGTCTTAAAGCATGCTTGTTTGTTTCCTATATTTAATGATTTAATTACTTTTTTATCTACCAATCAGGATTATTTAATTGTTTTCATATCTACCAATCAAGAAACAGATGATGATAATCATGATGATGCTCGTCACTTTAAATATTAATATGATCAAGTACTGATGAATCAATTTATCGAAAGCTCGTTACGCAGTGGGCAAAAGTTTATGCAAAGTATGCAGTAAAAACGCTAGAACAACCTTTACACCGCTGTTCTAGTGTTTTTACTGCGGAATTTGAATCAGTTGTCAAACAAGAAGAGCTCTCAGTAAACGAGCATCACTTTTTAACATAAACACATGTCAATGTCAATTGAAATGTCCTTTAGTTTACACGGATATATGTATACATCGTAATTAGCTACATAATTGATAATTGAAGGGTGATTTAGGACCCATCTTTAAAATGTAGCATCAAAGTCAACTGTCTTGGCAAACTTAAAGGTAGATTTCCACTACGCGTTTTTTGTCTGTTTTTATAAGAAACTTAGAATTTGAGCGAAAACTGGAGTTTCCTATTTTTTACCACAATTTTGGAATTCAAGTTTCTTATTTGTTTCTTAAATTATCAAAGTAAAAAATGTATACTGCTAACAAACATAAAATCTTAACAAAAGGTGCAAAACAAAACGGTTCATTTAATCCTGATTTAACATATTCTGTTTTTGTGACAACTAAAAAACTGTTTTTGGTCCAAATAAGAGACCTACATCCGTTTAGAGGTTAAAATCTCAAAACAATATGGTGTTTCTTTCTATTTGTAAATTTCAGTTCTGTGTTTCTTTTTTTTTTCTCTTTTTTTTACCTAAATTTTTTATAAAGCTGTTCTTATATATGTATATAAAAAAGTGCAGGTGGAAACTTCCACGCGTATGCCAAAAGAAGATATTTTATTAATGTCAATTTTTACTAATGGAATGACTTATTTTGGCTTACGCGCGGAATTTTTCGCCTGATAGAAACCAACCTTAAGGGAAAATAAATTTAGATAAATTCAACGTATTAGCTCAACGAGCTTGCAATAGATTGGTTTGTTTGGTACGAAGAAATAGATTGGTTGTTCGACAAGAAGAATTGATTCGTTGTTCCGTATGAAACCACCAATCATTTGAAAGATCATTGCCTCAGTATTTTAACCTTTAAAATTTATTTATGAGATTATCTCTTGACACCGTAAAACTTCGAATATAAGCACAGGGCTTACTTATATAAGTTTGTAAATTGTACCAAGTATTCAAAGAAAATAAAACTGATAGAACACTGTATCATGCACAGGTAGCAACTAATACAACAAGTGCATTTAAAGAAATGCCCCAGAAGACAATTGAGACACACAGGAGCAGAAAGTACATAAATTATCATAAAAATAATCTAGAGAGAGAAGCCCATATACGGTGGGCTTATATAACGGGGGGAATTATATCCCGGGGGATTATATACCGGGGGAATTATATACCGGGGGATTATATACCGGGGGAAATATATTCGGAGTTTTACGATAGTAGTCACATAGCGTTAAAAAGTTATTCTTGCTACTGTTACTATTTAGTAAAATATCATATGACTGTATCAAAATCGCGATTATCTCCTTATATAGCAATATACGACCCATAATAGAGATATTTGGCCCTTATATGGAGATATTCGGTAGTACTTCACGCTGTGATTGATCATATTTCTGTAATTATTCTGAATGATCTAATTTTTCAATATTAAATAAGCAGGGGAGGCAGGGCGGGGTGTTGAAAATTCTTCCAAATTTATTAAGCAGGGGGCGCGGGGGGCGGGTTGGGGCATCTATAGTTATACTATTTACTATAGAATCATGATAACAATGGTACTTTATTATCGCTAACTCCAGGGTTTGTGTAGAAGGTAGTTTAGACGCTTTAGTCAATTAGTTAATTTATTCTAACTTCACAATATTTTCAGTGTTTATTAGTATTTTACCTTTTTATGGAGTTGACTGTTTTATGTTATTGCGGGGTTGGAATAAGAGCGCAGGGGGTAAGGGGAAAGGATTTTCTGAAAATTTAATAAGCTTCCCTTCCTGCTTATTTGATAATGCAAAACACATGTGAAAATAGTAAAGAAAGTTCGAGTCAACGATCTTGTAATGAATTGGTTTCTTCGTACGGGTGAAACAAATCAATTGCAAGCTCGTGGACCTACAATCCCTTATTAGCTAATAGCCTCTTGGACCAAAAATCCCGATCATTTTATTATTTCATATAGTTAGGTAAGTCTGTAAAACGTACGACTCCAGTTAACACAAGGAAGTGGTTAACATAATGCAATGTCATATCAACTGTATTTCTCAGCACGCATGGTCTTTCTTATCATCATTAGCTAAGTTGATTAGTGGTAACCTGGAACAAATGACTGACGTTACTAGTTACACACTGATATTACTAATGGCGTAAGTTATTTGTTTCCAGTAATAAGACTCGTTTTCAAATAATGTTAATCAATAAATAACACAATAGACTAGATGGGAAATACACGTGGCATACGATCGTGGTTACGCGGCAATTATGCCTAACAATCCTACTCAGACCATGGGACTCAAATTGCTCGGAACTATAATATGATATACAATATATATTATACTATAATATATGTCTTAAAATATGAACATGTGCAATATAACTTGACTACATGTGGAAATTTCATACAACGTGCACTGGTACAGTATCTTAAGATTGTTGTCAGGGCTTTTTAAATTGATTTCTAATTATGTATATAGCCTTCCCAGGAGAAACGATCGTTGGGATCAAGGCTGCACCTACACATAAACAGTTGTCCCTGGAGAGAAATATCCCTAACCATAGGTGAGCTGCTGGAATAATGAATATTTATATAAGGTTTATGAGCAACGAGGATACATCAATTAAAATTCGATAGAACAATAGGGCACGTTATTTTTCAATGACCTATTTATAACTGACCATTATGATGCGTCAAAATACCAATGATGACTTTAAGGTCTATTTACATTTGGCAGGATATCTCGTTATAAATATTTAAATTGTATTCACACTGTATAATAAAATGTTTTAGTTAACCAGCAATATCTCTTTGAAGACAATCCATTGTGAAACGACTATACAATTTCCTCTTGAACTTAAAGGTACATAATCACCTTTTTTTGGTCAAATTTTCAATATCTATGTCAAATGGATAAGTGACACACACTGAACATGCTCAGAAAATTTGAGAGGCTAAAAATGTCAAGAAGAGGCAAAACAAGTAATTTTTTTCTCAGGCCAAACAAATTATATCTCCGCTAATATTTATTCTTATGGAGTCAAATCTTCAGAATATGTAAGTAGCAATATGAACTTTTAGCTTGACTACAGAATGAAAAATTTGAAGAAACAAAATTGCCCCCAGGACTTTTCGACTTTTTACCCCCTTGAATATGATGTCCTCATTATTGCAAGAGGTGGTGAATCCAGCAAGTGATCTTTTAGTATCTTTTAGTATCAGCCATTTATTCTGTTTTAATAAAAAATCTGTAGCTTAATAAATAATTAGGTGTGATTATTAACCCCAATGAAATTATTGGTTAATATATAGCCACCTCCAATATGTCATGAGTATTAAATTACTTTTAAAATACCATAAAGGACCTCCGAACACATGGACGGATGCGAAATAGCCATTAGTTGATTTAATAGTTCAGTTCATTAAAAAGGAAATTAAGAAGCTTAATGGGGAATTAATGAATTTCTTTGCCATATGTGTGAACGTCTAATACTAGCTGGATATATATGGGAATAAAATTAGATGCATATATAGTCACAAAAGAAAACAACATGCATTATTTTATTATTAAATCTTTGGATTATATTGTTTGTATAGACGTACTTTCGCGTAGGTATATTTGTACGATAGATCTTTGATGATGGCCGTTGATTTAATATATCTTACCACGAAGTATTGACTGTTAATATGTATTACGTTTTGACGTTATAACGACGTTGTTCCGACGTTGTGTGCCCAGTGGAGCACAGCTCTGCATATACACAGTCCCTATATGGGAGCACACGAGACAGTATTTAGCTAGTCATTTATGTAATGGTTTTTACATACTTCTTTGAGAAATATTCAAGGTTTAAGTTTGTTTACTTGAAATTAACTGAACGGAAAAGTTTCTTAACTGCCAGTAATTTAAAGAAGCCTAGTCTATCAAGAACATTTATTCGAAGTTGGTTAGACGATACGTGGTCACACTAACTATATTTATATATTTTTTAGATTATATATGTAAAAAGATAACATATGTCTCGAATACCTTGACGAAATCTTAAGATGGATATTGAATTGAAAGGTATGTAGTCACCCCAAATGTACGTCAACAACAAAAAATATCAGTAGTCTTTCACGCTGTATAGTGTGGTCAAACAGCGAATAAAAGCGTGGTCAAACAGTGAATAAAATTATTTTCAATATCTACAAAGTCACACGATGTTCATTGATTCCCTGCGGGACGCAACGTCATATAAACGTCAAAGAGAACACTTTGTAACGTCAAGACTTGTTATGTAAATTTGTTTCTGATCACGCTTCTTGATATGTACCGATTGGTACACGCAAAATTTGGCAAGTGAAAATATCTGCCTTTAGAGTGGATCTGTGGGTAAGCATTAAAGTATTCTATGGTCTCTTTATAAATGTAAAAGTTATTATTGATGTAAACCATTACTAACCTATTTTCTGTCCCCTTCGTAGTTGGTTAGGTCGAGTCTACTGTATTTCATTTTTATTAATATTTTTATTTTCTTCTATATCCCAGTACTAGGATTAAAATTCGCGAATGTTCTTTTCTAAGACATTTCGTACCTAAGAAAAACGATCTGATAAAGAAAATGTACAAAGAGCCAAAATTAAACTGTATCGAATAAGACTAATATTTCTGTGGACTAGATTAAGTACGCATATAGAAACCAGTTACCTTACATTGTAACCAGGTGTCACATTATTATATAATAAACATATTTTTACAACGTGTTGCATTAATGAATTCATTAGGGTACAATTAGGATATTGAACAACATACTCATTAATTATATTATTGCAGAAGGGACTATATTTGTATTATTACTGTCAGGAATGTCATAGCAATGCTAAGGCAGGATATGAAAAGAGACAACAAATATTGAAGTTTAGTCTAAGAAATAAGAAATAACAGATAGCTTTGTCTAAATGTCCAGAACTCCATAAGGGCTTGATTATATAAGAAAATAAAAAATCTCCGGTTAGAAATGTCACCTCGACTAGCCGAGACAACAACTCTCCTAAACGTAAATCTACAAGTTATATATACAAATACAAACCTTGAAGTCATACATATATAATACATCGCTTACATAAAATATAGATGTGATCCTACATTGTAGTTATTTAGATAAACATTCTTACTAAGAATACTATACTTGTCTAAAATCAACCTTTTTAACTCTTCGTTAGTATGGTGGGGTATCTCCGGTAATTTGTTAAGTCATAAGAAGGTATTAGAAGATTCAGGGGGCAAAATGTCACAAAAGTATGATGCAGATTTTTAAAGTATTTAAGAAAATGACCTCCTGAATAATGATTTTTATTATGTTACTTTCGCAGCAAAATTTAAATATTCAGGGAGTCCACAACATACTAATGAAGGATTAAAGAATATTTTTCTTATTTCGTGGAACAAAATTCTTATTTTAACTCTATTCTCATTTTGACAATCATTCTACTATTGGTCTATGACCATTTTGAAGCAATTATTTTTGGGTAGCTATGGATAATTTACCCTTAGCAACCATATTTTGGCAGGTGGTAATTTTTTTGTCAAAAAAATTTCTTATTATTTTTCCTTGAAAAACGTTCTAGCAATTTTTTTTGACCAAAAAAACTTTCACCTAAAAATATTTTTGCACCACCTGCTTTGCTAAGAATATAAGTATGATGACGTCATGAAGAATATAACAATTTCAGTTCACTGCAAAAAAACGCATTCTTACAAAGGAAAATATTCTCGTTTTAAGAATGACATTCTTACAATAAAGAACAGACCGGGTCTTTTGGGGGATGTACGGAGTCCGTACTCGGTTGCCTTTCATACTAATATTCATCTTATTGTTTTATTTATTTTAGTTTTGATTCCATTGGCTGTTCTGTTAGCAGTCCTTCTAACAGCTGTTCTTGTTCTAATATGTCGATATTTCTTATGGGAGAATTTATTTCAAAAAAACAAAAAATATCGAAAAATAAGTGAAGGGCTACGACTTGGTACTGGCTATCCAAAGCTACCACCTTTGAGCATGAAAAAGGCACCTTCAATAATTTCAGCTCAGCAGATTAAACCAGGTGATCAATACACTCAATATGCTGACCTCTTGAATGTCCAAGATAAGGGTCGGAAGTTATCAAGAACTTTGTATTACACTGATATTAATGGTAGATCATATCGATATGAATCCGTACCAGGAATGGAATCTACTGAAGATTTACTTAATGGAAGTGATTCTCGATCATCTAAATCATCTGGAGTAAGTGAGACAGATACGGCAATCTATAGTGATTCATCATGTCCACAGTTAAATACATCAAGCTCGTTTGGAAGTGACAGATCATATCCAAATCTTCATAAACTTAAAAAAACACACAGAGCACGATTCAGATCTGAACCAACCTTATCTATTGAACATTCATATGAGGATAGTGACAGCTATACATCTTCATCGAAAAAGAGAACATTTTCTACTGCAAGACATCAGCCAAAACGTAGAACTTCAACCGCTTGTTCAATAGCCAGCCCTGCAGGTGGGCAGATTGAATTTGGTTTATATTATGATCTTGAGTCAAAGTGCTTAGAAATCACTGTAAGTCAGTTAATCGATCTCACTTTAAAACCAGATATATTTTTACCCTTACTAGAAGTATATGAGAAAGGCGTAAAACCAAGAAGATCTAGCAAAGTACATTTAACTCGAGATTCTGAAGGCGTAATTGAACTCAGCGATTACTCGAATGTAGCATTTTTAGTGTATGTAACTTTATTACCGTCCAGAACATATAGCCGGCATACGAATGTTGTCTTCGGTAGCGGTAATGTTGTATTTAATGAAAAATTTTCCATAACTGGTTATTCAACAGAACAATTATCCACCTTTCAACTATGTTTTCATGCATTATGTAAATTTGAAAGAGACGGAGAACCGATAGTTTTAGGAGAAGTAAAGGTGCCATTAAAAAGAGTACAAGTCTCACAGCTGTTACCATTTATGGCAAATCTTGGACCACCGGAAGAAATCCTTGAAATTGAGGTAAATATCTCGATCATTCGAGCGAGAATCACTGCGATTGAGTTTGTCAGATACATATTCGTCAATCGCAGTCGAAAACAAAGTGTGGTACGGTTGTATTGTATTCGAATTCATCATAGCTCTTACTTCCTTAAAGGTACTGAATAGGATTCCGAATTGTCTGTCGGACATCACCTGTGAATGAGTGTTTTTGAGTATGCTCGCACCATTTAGCATCTTGAAACTTAAGAATAATTCTAACAAATTTCGGTGGTCATAATTCAATTTCGGTTACAGAATTGGTAGTACAGATATCGGTTAAGTTATTATCTGAAAAATGTCCCCCCCCCTAGAGATCTCTGGATTGCTTTGGTATTACACTATGAAATTTGGCACGATATTAATACTAACTGTAATAAACATTTTGGTCTAAACCTTTTTGATGACGTCATAATTTTTATGTTCTTAAACGTAAAACTTAAATATATATATATAGGAGGGACAGATTTTCAAAATATATTTTATTGGAAAAGTCGTCTACAGTATAAAAACTGATAAAATTTCGGCTTCATAGCACATTCCAATCAAGAGTTTTAAAATATAATATGAGGAGGGAAGCGTATTCTCCCTCCAAGGGTTAACAAACAAAAATTTAATTATCTTAAAAGACTTGTGCTTGGATTATTTTACTAAGTTTCGTTCCGTAACATTTATTCGCATTCTTTTTTAGAACTACTTAAAGCCATCAACTGATTTAGGCTTTCTGGACGTTTATTTATCATTTAATCCGATTGGTCAAAAAGTTAATGTAAAAATCGTTCAAGCAACAGGGCTTCCTAAAATTGGTATGACCGGACATCCAAGTGAGTACTAAATATTCTGTGAAATAGTTATCCGGGAATAAAATTTACAGAGAAGAGTACTGAGTTAATGATCTTGCAATGGATTAGTTTCTTCGTACCAAAGAAACCAATCCATTGCAAGCTCATTGGCACAATTAGATTTGGAGGTTTGTGATAGGTCGAGATATTAGAACGTCCGGTGGGTAAAAATTTGTTTAAACTGTGCAGTAAAGACACCAGGAAAACGTTTTTAATCTTGTTCTAGCGTCTTTACCGCTCACTTTGAACAAATTTTTTGCTAACTGGGAAGTCTATAAACGTAGGCTAATTATAAAATTACGCTCAAACTACATAATATCAAATACGACGACAACACAGAGGACAAGTCCGCAGTAAAGGTTCTAGAACAACGTCGAACGACATTGTTCGAGCGTCTTCACTGCGGAATTTGAACAAGTTTTCCACAGTGAAATTTGAATAAATTGACCACTGGCTTCACACGTGTTTCTCGTGCGCTTCCAATTTGTTTCTATTGTAAATATATTTCCATTTAGATGTATCCATAAAAGCAAGCTTATATTACTGCTGCAAAAGAATAAGTAAACGAACAACTGGAATCAAGAAACGTGCTCGTGATCCAGTCTACTCGTATACGTTTGATTTTGATCTAAGTAAAGACCGCCTCCCAGAATGCGATATTTTGTTCGAAATCCGACATCATGGACCTATGTATAGAACGGTCATTGGTTATGTTGCGATTGGACATAGTGCCAAAGGAGAAGGAGAAAAGCATTGGAGAGCTTTGCTAGATTTTTCATATCACGAGAAAAGTCACAAAATCATGTCACATAAACCTGTGACCTTACTATGAGACTAATAGATTAGCCTCCCAGTCACTACTTTATTTTAATTCAAAAGTATATGTAGGACTGCAACACAGGCTAGTAGACGGTAGAAGGTCGTGTTCTCTTAATGACCAGCTGGTCTGGTCTTGAATTTATTATAAGACTTTATTCACAAATACATAAAAACAACGCATTGGCTGTTCAAAGTAGAAACTTGTTTCAATGCAATAACTTTTTTGTGCAGAGACTGGACGGTACTGCATTGCAACAAGTTTCTACTTTGAGTAGCGAACGCCTCTACTCGTTTTCATGTATTTGTAAATAGATCTATCTATTATATATATATATATATTTAGCGTTATGCAACGCCCACTGCTCTAGTAGTAGTTTGAGCACTCTGGTCCAATGACATTTCACGCTCATTCTGAGTTCTGCTGATGAGCTGTAACCGCAGCGAAACACGGAGATTGAATATGTATATACATATATCAGAATTGTTTTGTTACTTTCACTTTAATTGTTTCATAGTGACAAACTGGCAAAACTTTTATCGCATAAAACTCTATCATAAAAGTGTAACGTTGATTTCTCTGTCGGCACAAGACTCCGAAACAACATCCAAATTACGTCGCGACGTTGTTTTAACGTTGTACCGACATGGTGTGCTAATTTCAAGACCAAATTTTATGAAGTTTCTTATCAAATAATTGTGACCTGGAACCAGGGGACGTCTCATTTTTGACGTTGATAGAGTTCGCCAATTTGCCTGAAAAAATTCTGAAAGATCTCTATTCCAAAGCAATGGATGGCTGGCCATTATTTCAACATCTGCTGGAGCATCTGCAGGTACAGGGATGTTAAAACGTCTAGTAAATATAACTTTATTGCCTGTTTCGTGAACACCTTTGCAAAATACCGAGAAAAGTCTAATATGAGATATTACGCAGTGGGAAAAAACTTGATTAAAGTCCGCAGTGATGACGCTAGAAAAACGAGCTGCATAAATGAATTCATGAACTGTTGTCTTTACTGCGGACTTTGAACAAGTTTTTGCCCACTTGGAAAGTTAGTGGTTTTTATAGAAGATGAAAATCAGTGGACTATATCAAGTTTGTTTGCGTTAAAACATTTAAATCTTCGTTGCTTTTCATCGATGAGAATATATGGCTTTTCCGAGGTTTTACATTGTGACGTAGTTTGGTAATCTCATCGCTTCCCAGTCGACAAAAACATGTTTAAAGAAAAGACGCTCGCCTTTGCTGCAGACTTTGAACAAGTCTTCGCCCATTGGATTACTGCTTTGGAATGTGACATCCAAGTAAACATAAACTTATAGAATAAAATCAATACAAACATTCTTGATATGCAAACATATGGAGGTAAAAGATACTTCCGCTTAAGAGGCATTATCATATATACCCAGCCGGCAAAAACCTGTTCAAAGTCAGAAAAATAACGTTAGAATAATGTTCTTCGAGCGTTGTTTTAACGTTATTTTGCTGACTTTGAACAGGTTTTTGACTTTGAACAGGTTTTTGCCGGTTGGGTATGGACAGTCCACAGGTAGTCTTTCACTCCATTGTAGTTTCTTTTTTAATTGTTCTTTGGGAAACATCGAAGATGCTTAGCAAGTCATAGCAACATCCATTCAACGCCGAAAAGACGCCGTTTTGACGTCACAATGTCTTTTAAACGTTGATTTGAGGTAGTGTACTGGCTAGGTTTTAACGAAAAGATTTTTTTTTTTTTTCGTTTCAGCAATAAATTCTTATCTATAATGGAAAAGCAGGAAAATATTCATACTGCTAAAGTATTACGGTAGTTACGCGAGGTCTAGTCAGCGTCTAGACGTCACGTGACGGCTGGGGATCGGTAAAATTTTATATTTATTTTTAAAAATGCATTTTTAATTAATTTGGTGTTAGTAGGAGAAAATAATATTTTTCTTTGAAATAAATAGTATCTGACGTAAGGAGTAGTCTTGTTATTGAAAAACCTCGATGTTTTTTTACCAAGCACAGCTAAGTGGGCAATAACTTGTTCAAAGTCCGCAATAAAGATGCTAGAAAAACGTTTTCAATGTTGTTCTAGCGTCTTTATTGCGGAATTTGAATAAGATTTTGCTCACTGTGGAAATGTATTATTACATGAAACGGATAGCTCAGTAATCTTTTGAAGTGGTAGGTTAGGCAACAGGAATGACTTCACATGATCACGTGCCAAATATCACAGGGCAGAGTTTTTTACATGTACCGTAATGCATCGATTAAACGCCCCCTTCTTTTAAACGCCCCCTCGATTAAACGCCCCCCTTAAGCACTAAAATATTTAATAAACGCCTCCCTCTTTTAAACGCCCCCCTCTTTTAAACGCCCCCCCAAGCATCAATGCTTATGTAGCAACCTTATGGTAAGTGTACTACGAATAAAAAACGAAGTTTAATATCTCTTATCTCTGATAAACAGGAAATCT
>JAULBZ010004521.1:0-14636 GCA_032360805.1 Neoturris breviconis | reverse complement strand
TTTCATATTCCAACTTAAACGGGATAAAATTAAGAATGATCCTTTTTTGGCTCATTAGTTCTGCAGATAGTTTGTGAACTTTTCACTAATATTATTACTATATGTTTCACGCATTTTCATAAAGAAGAAAAAAATAACAATACAGACACCATGCAAATTATTCTGAAAGATCAAACCTTTTGTATTAATTAATTAATTATATCGAACCAGTTGAAATATTAAAATGCTTGTATCTCAGAATAAAATGTTACGTAATTTTCAACACTAATTTCCTTTCTCTCTCAGAAATATTTGTCTTGTTGTCAAGATAACAACATTAACCAGTGCTAAACATTAACGACTTTAAAATGGTACGACAAATCTTTTTTAAATTAATTTTTTGAAAAGTTAAAACCGGCTGAAGATAAGTAAAAAAGAAAACAGTTTTTATAAAACTAAAATCAAAATAACGGGGTTGACTTGATGTAAATAGTTAACCCTGATGCTGAACACCTAACTTCTTTTTTTTTTCGAAAAATGAGAAAGAGTTTTGAGAGAGGAACATTATATACAAAAAGAGTCAATTTTTACATTGTTTCATTTCTCTTTCCACCTGCAAAAAATTCCAAAAAAACCATTCCATATTTGGAAAGTTTCTTTTTTTAGCTTTCCATTGATAATGTTAGTATTTGATAAAAAAGGAAACATGGATATTTTGATGTTTAAAAAGTCATACAGAAAGCCTGGAAACTATCCTTAAGTTCAATTCGTACTTAATATTAATACCTTCAAATATTATTGTTGTCTATAACGAGCTTGGTCTAAATAAGAAGATATGTTCAACCTGTAGTAATCCATTGCGTATTATTAACTTGATTAAATCATAAAGATTAAATTTTATCAATGCTGTTTTCCACGAAGTGATTAGAATAGAGTACGTACCATTGGCTTTACATTTCTTTGATGTTAGTAAACGGACATGTCGTCCAACCACATGTTTTCCATTCGTATCCACTCTAATATTGGACATTAAAGCGAGATCGGACGCTATTTGGTTCTCCCAAAGCAAATCCCAACTGCATCTTGTATCTGTGTAACCAGTTGTTCCCTTATTTTGATCTAAATGATCATAGTTGAAGATACCAAATGTGTTTACATAATCTGTTGCTAACACAAGCTGAAAAGTGTTTTTAAGTGTTTCATTTATGTATGATACGTCTATAAAACTGATAACTACAACTTTTTTTGCAATGAATGTATCTGTCTTTACAAATGCTTGAACATCTTTCGTGGCTTTTTGTAAGATACTTGAGTCATCCGTTTGTCGATAAAAGATGTGTCCGGTCTTATATTTATCCTTTACGTTATATATTGCAATAACATCAGAATCATGAGGAAGAGATATTTGTCCTTCTGTGTTTTGTCCAGTAGATGTCACTAAACCATTGTTACTGATCTATTGAAAAATAATATTTTCTTGTTGAACCAGGTGCAGCCAATTCAAAACAATAAAATAATATGAAGGATCAAGTGTGGGGGATACTTATTCCATATAAGACAAGACATAGTCTCGTAATTCTAAAGATGGTGTATACTGATATATTTTTGTATGGATATATGTCCGGAAAAATAATTTATAAGGGACCGTCACAAAAATAAAATCTACAGAGTAGAGTACAGAATCCATTGCAAGTTTGTTGACCTAACACTCTTCTGTACAGATTCAGTTTTGCTGAATTTAGTCAATTTTAATTGAAATAACCCTACCAAATATTTTTGCTTTGGAGCAAAACATTTAATCAACTCAAACGTTCCCGATCAATATCGTCACTTGTACTATTTAATCAACTTAACTTTAGTGGCCTAAATCATGAAAATGAAAGTATATGCTCGTCCAATGGTAAATGAAACAGCTGTTGAATGAACCTTTTACGACTACATATGTTTGCTTTCCAGATTTACTAACATTTGTTCCAAGTAAAGGTCAAATAAATAATCTACTTGGCGATTTAGAATATAATAACAGGATAATACTTTATATGGAATTAACATTGAAAATAATCTAAACATAACCATTTGAAGACCATTTGGTGAACATATTTTTCATATATTTCATATAAACACACTAAAAAGCAATTTTATAACACCTTTAACAGGTATTGCCAATGATAAATGGATATTATAGCAATACCCCTATGCTACATCTAACCACGAACATTTTATAAAGGTAAATATGATTTAGAATCAACTGAAATGATTTATATTTACTTACATAAAGTTTATTAGTACTGTTTGAAAATAATGGAATGGTGTCGTTTAAATGAAACATTTCTTTAAAATGTATTCCTCTGAATTCATTATCTCCTTTCTCAATACCATACGGATATAATGCTAAATAAACAAACACATTTGGATACTAGAACATCACTATAAGTGAAATGACAAAAAACATACACCAAAACCTTAAGTTTAACTCTATTTCTACTGATGTGCCCCTCCCTGTCTTAAGTTTTTCATAACTTCTAAATAAATGGCTTATATGACTAGATATTTTAGGACGTTTTGGTAAAAATAATTGATAACTATATGGATATCCCTTATAAACCCAATTTCAGGACAGGTGGTAAAAAAAGTTTTTCTTGACAAAAAATATTTTCATCTGAAAAACATTTTTTTGTACCTCCTGATATGTCTTGATGACCACCAAGTAATTACGTCACCAAAAATAATTTATGTTAAAATGTTTATCATGAAATTTCTGGAGAATCTGGGGGAGAGTGTGTCACCCTCCATAATTGAAATTCAAGTCTGGTTATATCTAAAGTTATGGAGGGTGACTCCCCTCAGATTCTCAGTTAATAAATCATAAATTTAAGACTTTCCTACTTACTACTAGTATTATTCCGACTTTATGATGACTAAATTCTAATTGTACCTGATGAAAACAGTTTATATAAAAAACGATTTTGTGTCATTGCTATAAGGTGTGATCTTGATAGAAGATCAACAAAATAGGAATATGATCTAGACTATATCTACTGGCTATATATAATATATTCATTAGTATTGTATTGTATTGTTTGTATCGATAGGTTATTTGTTTATAAGTAATGCTTAGATAATTCATGTATTTTAAAAAATTAAACCTAACTTGCCCGGATTATATTGAATTTGTAATTCGTGGAGAACCTATGGTTCCTACTTTCTCTAGAAATCTGTGCTTCTATAAGCATGGAATTTTGTAGGCATATTGTATGAGATATAAACATTCCGGATATATCAAAACAATGGTAAATCAAGTGATTTCTTTTGCTGATGTCAGCATACAATATACATTTTCCCTATATTTTGGTATTTTTTTAATCTATTTTTACATTTTGATAGTCGTGTAGCACACTTCCAAATATAAAAAGTATTTAATGTAACATAATTTGAAATGATGCCGTTATAGTGCTCAACGCAGTTATGGCATGTTTTCTTGGTTTATATGGAAGTATTAGCAACCCCTAAATGTTTTTTTAAAAATAAATGCCAAAAAATGTCTGAGACGTACTAAAATAAAATATATTTAACGATTCTAGCTTCGATACTGCTCCCTACAGACTAATCATCAATATCAACAAAAGTATTAATACTGATAGAAAAAAGACACATACTATTTTCGTCAACACATTTGTCATCTAATAGCATCACATGTCTTCCAGGAATTCCAACATTTGAAGTTTTAGTTAATTTTCTGCTATCCTCAGGGTCTACATAGAGCTTGCTCTTACATATGTTTGACCTATAACCAACAATGCTATCCATTGCATCTAAATGGTGGTAATTGAAAATAGCAAATAACACCGATCCGTTAGTAACTAATACCATCTGAAAAGAATTACGAGTTAACTCTACTTCATAAATAATGCTAGGTATTTTATTACGAATATCAATGCGAGTTACAATAAATGCTTGGGTGGCAGTAAAGTTGTCATATGTTATTAATCTCACATCCATCGTTGCTCTTTTTAATATTGATACATCGTATGTTTCCCTATACATGATTATTCCTCTTATACCGTTTACAATGTATGGAGAGATTGTAGGGGAATATACCACATATGTATCAACATATGTTGGAATAGTTCTTCTTACGCCTATCCTTCCATCTGCATACATCTAAAAAGTAATATTGCAAAGTACAATTTACCTATGAATAGGGAATGTGTCTAAATTCGCAGCTGCTCTTTGTAAGAGTTTCAGAATTTGCTATGAAAGGGCAAATCAACTCATACCACACGATTAAAAATAGTTTACACCAATTATGGTTAAAACATTTATCTATGACCTCCATAGTCAGGACAATGTGTTGAGAAAAGTTTTATAAGATTAAGAAATATAATATGGCGATGTGCCTGACATTAGAAATTTGTTCAATGAATCTTCAACGTCATTCTAAACCAAATGAGATTACATTTCAGCCAGATACTAACAATTTTTATACGGCATCAGAATGTGTTAGAATTTACAGATTATTTGGTACAATTACTAGAATTACTAACTTAACACTATGTGTTGTTACTTCCGCTAACTAGATACCATTCACAGCAATGAACATAACTCAAGTAAATAAATAGTAATGACTAATTCATCCAGTCTATAAAAAATTCACTGATATATGGATTTCACACTTCGAGACCGTGGAGAATTCAAACCAACATTTGGATGTTTTGTTAAATTTTCGGGCTTTTTTCGGACTAGCCTTTTTTACTTTTGAGCAGTTGAGCGGAGCATTTTTGGTTTTTAATTATATGATACATTTTGGTATGTTCCAACATTTTCCAATAAACTGAAAAATAGATATCTTTTAATCGTAATTCTAAGAGCATGCCAATTTTATGCAAAGTGAACCTTTTGTTATTATTTGCTATAAAAACTTGTCGTTATCAGCAAAAAAAAAACAATTTTGATCCTTTTGCGATTTTGTAACTTTGTAACATATGTAAAAGTTTTATTTAATCATTATATGACTAGTTGTTCAATAGTTATGGAGGAAAAAACCTCTCCCTTAAAAAGTGCCTGAGGAACCTAGCAAACATAATTTCTTTAGGACTGACACTGTTATACTCACATATATCTGTTTTAAACGTTTCTTTGGGAAAGGCATTGTTATTTGCAGCGTATATTCCATTGAATATAAATGTGGATCATTGTGTACATCAAATGGATAAAACACTATAAATAAATTTCAAAATTCGTGAGACTAGGCACCTGAGATGGATCTCCACTAGGCAAAATATTCAATGCAAAAAGCCAAAATAAGTCATTTCATTGGTACCAATTGACGTCACATGATTGTGATGTCTATTCATACTAATGGAATGTCTTATTTTACCTTTCGCAGCAAATTTTTCGCCTTGTAGAAGTCAACCTTAACTATAATAGAAATGGGGGGCCGGATCTCGATATATTCTGACATCACCTATGGATTATTTATATTTAGAATTAGAACATGAAATTAATTGACATGATGTAAATTATATAGACCATGTTTGTTACAACCAATACGAAAATAGATTCTAGAACATTTTTAATCCCATCAACATTCAATAAGCAATTCTATGATCTTTCAAATCCTACAAAAATTAAATTGTGAATAACTTTATACTATAAATAACGCAATTAACTTCAACAAGTTTCAAAAATCCCAAATGCCCCGATTTTTTCGATTTTAGAAAAAGTCTGATTATATTTAGATTTTCGAGATATTTCTGCTTGATTTCAAATAGTCTTTTTTAATTAATTTTAATTATTTATTAAAGTGTCAGACGTTCAGAAATTAAAAACAGAACTTAAAAATACGAATTAGTACTGCTTCAATTGTGGCTATTTTAAATAATAGGTCTTTTTTTGAAAAAGTCGTAGTTGAAAAAACTTACGATGATGTCATCAAAGAAGTCCGGTGGTAGTACACCGTTATGTTAAATTGCCCCAATTTGAGTATTTTCCAAAATAAAAACTAGAGACCTACACGTGAGGAAAATTTAAAACATTTTAAACGTTGAAATGAATTTTTGTAAAGATTGAAAAATAAATTGTGAAAAAGATTATAATAAAAAAAAAATGTAAATATGAACTACTTGAGATGCAGGGCCCATAGCAACTGGGGCCTTAAATATACTGTCACAAGAAAAGTCCATAGCAATCATTTGTTTTAAGTACTTTTAAGTACTTACTTGATCAGTAGGTTTGACAAAGTTAGTTGTGTGAGACGTATGGAAAAACATTGTTTTCTGCAGTTTTCTTTAATATTTTTGCACAACGTCATGATTTCAAAAAGTACAAATGGTATTTTTGAGACGTAGTTATTTGCTAAAGTAAGAAAACAAAAATGCTGCGGATAAGGTCTTAACTAGATATGATAAATAGATATTTTGAAAATTTAAAAAATCTCACAAAATAATTATGATTGCTTCTCCATCTGAGAGTGAAATTCGGAAAAAAATTGTTCTTGGATATATATTGCAATAAATGTTGCATAGGAAGGAAGTACAATAACTGCAGGTGATTACAAATCCAGTCAAATTGGAAACAAAGTGTCAAATGTGTTAAAATTAAGAAATAAGGTCAAAGTAACAAAATAACAATGCAATAACGTCAGTCCAAATCGAAATAATTTTGTTAATTAATTTCCATATTGAAAGGAATTACTATTATTTCATCCAATAAAATAAGAGAAATTGAAAAATGACTTCGGATGGTTTTATGAAATGATCATTAGATGTATTAGCAAAGGTGTCGCCTTAGTTTTTCATCATACAGTTTCCAGATTATGACATCTATACAATAAAAAATAGAGGATGCCAATTGGTCCAGTCTAGATAAAGTTAGGTTGTGTGTTCTCAATTTGTAACATTGATTAGAATGGAGATATACAATTAAAATGCATTACTAAAAAAGTTGTTCTTACAATCTTTAAGACAGTTGTATGGTGTTAAACGAAATATGAATTTTCCTTTATGACCAGTGTTTGCAGATCTAAGTAGGTAGTGCTCGGCGTTATTACTTGGAAATTCATTTGAAAGACACTCTTTATTATCTTTGTAAATAATCTTCCAAGGTTCAGCGACTAAATGCACATAAAATACGATCAAAAATGTTTCATTGCCATTGCTAACTAAATTCATTTGAAAATTGTTCGTTCTATTATAAGCTGATGGTGGAATATCTTTCCAGTGCACCATGAATATATGATTAGCTATAAAATCCTTGTTCAATGCATCAAAATGTTGAATATCCCAAGTTGCTCGCTTGATATTGATTCCATCAAATTGTTCATCATAATACACTGAACCTGATGTCTTAGTTGTGAGATCTTCAGATAGATACGGCGCAATGATATTACTCAAATTGGTAACTAGAGTGTCCATATCGACTAACGATACATACCCACTTGTACTTACCTACAACACAGGCAAAACATTAATATTTTGTTATATAGGAATACGACTACAAAGTAGCCAAATGAACTTCTGCAGGGCAGAAACTACGTACCGAAAAAATAAATCAATTTCAGACTAGTTCTCAATCTTGTTCAACATTTGAAAGGTGGTTTCAAGAAATGACTAATAGATATTGAAGATCATGTGATATAGCTATGTGAATTTCCAAAGATTTATAAATTAGGATTGTACTACATGTGGAAAGTTTCAAGGCTTCAGCGTTTACACAAGAAAAACTATTTGAAAATCCGTACTTATTATTCTTTCAAGCAACCGTATTTTAATTTGCGCTGTTCATATTTTTGCACAACGCAGCTTAGATTCGCGCAGCTTCTTTAATTATTATTCTCGGTCAAATCTAGCCCTTCTTTCAGCTCTATCTATCACCAATGAGATATTTTTACAAAGACTAATTTTCTGGAGTTTCATAACATTTTAAATCCTTGGTTTCCTGGTCCGACTTTAGTGCATCAAAGACAACGCTGTAAAGACCCAGCTTCTGTGGCAATCGGTAAAGAGATTTAATAAAGATGTTGTTTGTTTAAAAGTTCTTGAAACTGATGATTGTGACGAATTGCACCAAGGTATCATTTCTGAAGTAGACCAAGGTGTAGTTCATTTACTTGGAGTTTATTTCGCAGAATCCAGTTATGCTGCTGATATTTTTACAGAGAAATTATGAAATTTTGGGAAATATTTCTGCACGCACATTTATCACGCAGTACTAAATTAAAGACTGAAAAAGTGTGCGAAAAATAATTTTGCATTTAATTAAAATACAGTTAAGGTATGAGCCAATTTATTTAAGACGTTCGCTTACATATAGTGAATCTACATAATCAGTAAATAATGGCATCTTTCTTTGCAATGTTGCTTTTTTCTCTATATAACTTCCTCTTGGTAATAACTTATAACTTGTGCTCGGTTGGTAGAAGGCTAGATATTATAAATAAGACTAATAAATATATTCATAAATTAATATGATGGATGATGATGTAGAGGGAATATAGTAGTCACAATCAATAAAAGAAGTGCACGTGATACATGTATGCAAAATCATGTTCAAAAGCTTGCAGTAGAAACACTAGTACAATGTTTTCGTCGTTGTTCTTGCTTCTTTACCGCAAACTTTGAACAATGGATTTAACAATGGATTTAATATTATATTAAAATGAGTTACTAAATAAATTCGGAATAGACCTGTTTACAAATACATGAAAACGAGGCGTAAGCGGCTCAAAGTATAACTTGTTGCAATGCAATAACTTCTTTTTTGTGTAGTGACTGGGACTGGAAGTCACTACATAAAAAGGAAATTTATAACATAATTTCCTATATGATAAGTATTTAAATATAAAATAAAGACAAAAAGTTTTACTTTGAGCAAAAAACGCCTCGCCTCGTTTTTATTATTTTTCACAAGTTCACTGATGAGTCAATATGCAATATTTAGGGTGGAGATAATTTTGCAAGAGGTGGAAATGTGAATGAATGAAAATGAAAGATCCATTTGAGGCTGAATCATTCACAGCAATCTGAGTTGTTATCATACAAATTATTCAATTATATTTTAGAAGTAGAGGTTTTGGTAGCATGCACATTTACATATTTTGGGATTTTGCAGCATTTAAGTACAATTTCTTTGTATAACTGACTATTAGCAACAGTTTATTATGCATAAATCTTCAGCATTGTTCTCACTTTCTACTGACAAATTCTGAAAGAAAAATTAAATTGGTAAAATTCAAATAGAAACACTCTATACATTCTACCATCAGATATTTTCCAGTTGTTAAATATAAATAGTTGCACTTACTGTAATCAATACATGTTCTACTAGTCAGCAGATACACATGTTTTCCAGTTTCATTGATATTTGACGTTCGTCCTAACTGCTTGCTGAAGGTGGTTGATGCAAATGTTTTCGTGTTACATGATCCCTCACAATAACCTGCAGTTGCATCTGATGAATCTAACTGAACATATAAGAGTATAGCATACGTTTCATTCCCATCCGATGCGATTACAGCTTGAAACGTGTTATTACTTGCTGGGAGTTTAGAATGATCAGACATTGTAACATAGGTAACAATAATGGCTTGATTGGCTTTGAAATTATTCTTGCTTATCATCTTTCGAACATCAACAGATGCTTGTTCCAATATGTTCTCATCATATGTTTCACGATAGAATATTTGACCTCTGCCAGTGTAGCCAAGATTGTACACAGAAAGCACACTATATTTTAAGGGTAACAGAATACGTCCACGGCTTACTGGATGATTGATCGATATTACGCCATCTTCAGCAATCTGCAAAGAAAATACAAATAATACCAAGATTGATTTCTGCTAGGCAAAACATTCGCTGCGAAAGCCAAAAAGACCTTGATGGATATATTTTCATAAATTTTTTCTGATAATTTTTTGAAGTAAAGGTCCAGCAACAGAGTACCTACTTTTAGCTTTTGCATGAAGTTTATCGCCGTGGAAAAAAAACTAAATGACATGTTAATAAATCAATACTGTTGAGGTTGATTTTCACTGGGCGGATATTTCGTACATTCCAGTAATAGAAAAGATGTGTGATGTTAATTTTTACAAATGATATATCTTCTTTTGGCTTCGCACCGAATTCTCCGGCTAATGAAAATTAACCTTAAACCGAATCTCCACTAGGCAGAAAATGTTGTGCAGGCAACTTTTTCCGCTGCTCCAGATCTGCAGTATCAATATTTTCAATGTCGCGGCGGAAAAAATTGAACGGCAAAAAGTAGAAATGATTTCAACTTTTCGCAAGTCTCAACATTATCCTCAGTAAAATTGACCAATGAAATTCTTCCAATTTTGCTGATGTAATCAACAAAGATTCTGGAACGCATGTAAACAAAACTTGGAAAGATAAATACAGTATAATAAGTTGATAGCGAAAACACAAATATATAATAATAATAAATATTTGATTAATGTTTACGTGCCATGTTTATGTTTTTAGTTTTTAAAAACAACAAAACAAAACGTTTGTAAAAAAATATTGTCAATTTCTTTCAGGAGAAATTGATTACAAACTTAGAACATAAATGAAATAAATATTAGACCTGTGTTGCTTTTTGTAACTTTTTGTATAATGTCCAGGATGTTTGTTAAGAAAGAGTTCAATTCAAAACTGCTATAATAGGATAAATAAAAGACCCACAATTAACTGTGTTAAAATACATGAAATTAAGCTAGAAGGTTTAACCCGATTCAGGCCGGGCTTTTTGGAGACTCTGAAAGACCCGAGGGGAACTAAATCTTAACCCCTCCAACATAAATCATAAACTAATAATAGCAGTTTGATGAGGAAATTTGGTCAGTTCTACTTTGAACTAAAATAAACAAAAAATCAATTACTGGCGCATACCAGCCCGTATGACGTCATAATGTTCTCCAGGAATTCTGGTCTGCAATGTACATATTCTGGTCTTTAAATTTTAAAATGACCTCATAAATGCTTAAATAACAATCTAATGTCTATAGTAAAATCATATAAAATCAAAACATCAATTAACTATGTTTGGTAAAATGCATAATTTTTGTGTCACCATTACCAACTGTCAAATAAACCTTTACAACCAGAAATTTTGCGCAACTAAATTTTGAAAAAGTCACACAATTTTCAGAAAATATGAAGTAGCAAACAAAATTGTTTAAAAACTTTCAATTTTTGACATTAGAGGCTAAGAATTTCGGAAAGCATGTATTCACAAAACAAATCAAAATAGACATGGTTTTAATTGAAATTTGCAGCTCTCAGTTCAATAAGCAAAAAAATGAATAATAATTATCACCTTCATTTGATGTTAGGATTTACTACTTTCAAACAGACAAGTAGAGATTTTCATTGATTTTAATAATGACAATAATAATAAAACACAAACCGTTAACAGAGGAAGACTAAACCAACAGTGTTAATATAGGCAATACTTACATAAACATCATGTGCATGCGACGAGAATAGTAGCATGGATTTATTCAACTTCAATAGAGCCTTTGAATTAAAATAACTTGATATAAATCTAGTGTCACCATTAGATAAGCCAAATGGATACAATTCTAGAAGCAATTTGACAATATCCGACAACGATTATTAATCTCAATGAACGACTTTGAACGAGTTTCTACCCACTGGAAAAAATTATTTCCATGCCTCCTAATTCATTTATGTTTGTGATAATCATCGCAGTTTTATATTTGATTCAACACGTGTTAATTTAATTGACTATTGAAAAGGGTTTCAAAACATTGTTATGTCAGTAACAAGACATGAATCCTGGTCTATAGACCCTTCTAAGCCCTGGGTATAATGAAATTGTTCAATCTTTGGGGTATTAAAATATACTCTTACACCAAGGAGTAAAACTGTCATAATGTAAATGATCTCAAAAATTTACTTTAATACATTAGTATCTCAGAAGTTAGATGTGGATGTCTCTGGTATCTACTCGCCACTATGGTAATAAAAATCTACTCTTAGATCAATGAATTAATTTTAAGATACCCAACACTTACCTATACCATTTGTTGCTGCAATTATTGTGCAAAGAAACAATATTTTGTCCATATTCTCTTACTTCATTTCGGTTTTGAGCAATCACTCCGATATAAATAATATAAATATATATAAATAAATAATGATAAACGAGGACTGTGTATAGTATTTGGCATTTCAAGCGTGTGTGTATGTAGCAAATGTTCTCCTATTTTACTATATTGCTTCATATGTTATTCCCAAACTTGTGAATATAAAGTGCAGTAGTGGCTCAGTAGTGACGCTTATAATATAGGATAAATGGTAGCAGTGTAATGATATATTTGCTATGTTTGCTGTTAATATTTATTTATCATAACGTTATCACAGCTAGTACAAATATATTTTTTACTCTGTTTAGTTTTTATCCTGATCATAAAATTATCGCTACAATCGTGTACATAAATTAGGATAAAACACTAGCTAAGTCCTATATTCCATCCTCCTTCCCCTCTCCTCACCACTTCCCCCATATGGTGTTGCATATTTGCTGTGGGCATAGATACAAGATTTTAAGATTTTGATTGATACTTTTTGTCCCCGATTGTAGTAGCTATAAATATATATTCCAATGGGACACTGATACAAATAGTTAACACCTATGAGAAAGAGATTAGCGAATAAAAGAAAGAAAGTGACATGGACAGCACATTCGTCTAAATTGGCTACAGTTACTTCCAACTAAGGTTTATATGAGTGCAATGCAAGATTTTATATTTTGCAAAAGAATATTTGTATATAAGGCTCGATCGGGACATTGTAAAAGGAGATAATCTGCGCTACTTCCGAGAACAACATGATCAAGTGATACCTGGATAACATTAGGTCAATTTCAAATAAGGAGGTTAAGACAGGTTGGTATTATAGTGTACTTTAGTACAATAGTGTACTTTAGTACAGCAAAAGAAAACTTTATATGGAAATAATTACAATTGTAATATTTTCAAGTATGCACATGATTTTAGGTGGATTTCCAGCAGTCGAATTTGTTCGTAAGAATTCTAAAGATATCTATTACATAGGTTGAAAGAAACGTCGCCTGACAGGTGACGTCACTTTTAACTAATGTAAAGGCTTCATTTAGATATTGTGTGAATGAATTCGACTAGTGGAAATCCACCTTTAGAATATGTGAGTCAATGATGAATATGAACAACACGTAGTAGTTCAAAACTTTGGAATAGCTTTTAGAAAGTAAGTCCAAACAATAACTAATAATATCCAGAGTTAAAACTAATAATAACAGATATTCGACAAAGTGAAATCGGACATTTATATTTATTCATTCGAGATAAGTGATATATCTGAAGTTGAATATCACTTAGCAAGACTGAAGAAATAATATGTCTGATTTTACTGTATTAAACTTTTTATCGTACGCACTCATAATGCTTCTATATCAGTGAGAGATTAATAAAGCACTCTCATAAATTTTTGTTTCTCTGAAAAATTTCTTTTTCTCTTACTAGTCCTTTTCTTTTCTTCAGTTTTTACCTTTTACAAACATCAAATTATTTCAACGTTCGTGCAGCTCCTATCTGGTTTACTCTAACATATTATACTCAACGCAATTAAGGAGGCTTTTACAGAAGAAAAAGACAATAAATTTGCAGATCTTTTGACAAGTGTCCATTATTAAGTGTCAATAGCGTTTTATATTTTTTGCAATTATTATTTCTCATCATTTTACTGTCAATACTTTGCTATGATGTTATCAAATTTGACGAAAAATGCTGATTTGGCACATTTTTCTATTAGGTACGGCCAACGTCACGATGGATTTCGATAAAGGTTAATTTAGAGCACATAAAAAGTACAGTTGTTAGCTTCACAACCTTCTCTTGTGATGCAAGATAAGAAAAACCTAATTTTTGGGCATTTTTGGACCAAATTGATGATTTCTAAAAAAAAATTAAAATTATAATTTTTTTAGAAATAATAATTGCAAAAAAAAATATGAAACACTGACAAAATTTAACAACAGGCTTTGTTTTTAAGACTCGCAAAAATATTGTCATTTTCCTGTGAAAAACCTCCTTAAGTGTCTTATAAGTTTCAAAAAGTCAGAAGGGTTTAGCTCTATTGCTTCTGTGGTTCAGACATTGTAAATAATAACGTTACAGGGGCTTGAATCCCCCTGGCCTAAATAAGGTTAATAAATGGTTAGGAACCATCCATAATAAATACAAGAAAAATAAATCTACAAAGAAGAATGTCAACGAGCTTGCAATTGATTGATTTCTTCTGTACAAAGAAACCAATCGATTGCAAGACCGTTGATTCAGCACTCTTCTCCTGGGAACAAATTTTGGAGATGATCCCTTATTCATGGCTGGATATCATTTGTTATTATATAGGATGTGCGTTAATATCGTGTTTTATAAAATAACTGTTCTTGCTGATTGTGTTATGTTAAATTAATCATCAGATTACTCTAAGTATCTGCGAGATTTTAAATTCATCAACAATTACTCTATCCCACTAAAGTACATTTTTGTCCTTGTTTGACAATTTCTCAGTACGTGTGCATAGTAAATTATTTTTAGTTGCATGTGTGAGTGCAACTCAGCAGTTTTATTTATATATAAGCATTATCTTCCATTT
>JAULBZ010004520.1:0-14639 GCA_032360805.1 Neoturris breviconis | reverse complement strand
AAATATGTTCCGGGAACCACCAAGCCATTTTCTAACTGCCTTCCACCGCATACTTTTACGTCGATTTTACTACCATCAAAAAACAGAAAATTTTATCACAGAACTGTGTCAAGTTATTAGGCGCCCCCCCTCAAAAAAAAAATTATTATATAACCGCCCTTCTCTTTTAAGCGCCCCTCTCCAATAGGCGCCCCCCCTGAGATCGGAAAAATTTTATAAGCGCCCGGGCGCTTATTACAGTAAATACGGTAGTTTTTATAAAGCTAAAATGAAAATAACGGGGGTTGACTTAATGTAAATAGTAAACCCTGATACAATTTTTCAGATTAAGTTATGCTGAACACGATGGCGTTGTTTTTTTCGAAAAACGATGAAGAGTTTTGAGACAGGAATATTAAATACAAAAAGAATCGATTTTTACATTGTTTCATTTTTCTTCTCCCCTGCAAAAAATTCCTTTTTTTTTTCTCCATATTTGGAATGTTTATTCTTTTAGCTTTCCATATAATGTTATTATTTGATAAAAAAAGATACATGGATATTTTGATGTTTAAAAAGTCATACAGAAAGACAGGGAACTATCCTTAATACAATCTGCTCTTTAGAAGTGCGCAAAAGCTTGTTCAAACCCATCAGAGTCGTTGTTCTGGCGTCTTTACTGTGAACCTGGAACAACATTTTGCCTACTGGGTAAGAGAGTGTCCTATATAAGTATTGATTTATGCACCACGTTTTGATGATGTCGTCAGAAAATGCTTACGTTAGCAAAAGCTTATTATTGGATATCTCTTTAGTTTATAATGTTCTACAATTGTCCTAAGTTTCAAAGCCATATCATTTATAGAGAGGAAATAATGAAGGGGGCCCTTTGACCCTTTTAGCGCAAACACCTTTCTGCTGAGGTAATCATTTTATTGCTAACGTCATCAAATGTAAGAGCATCTGTAGCAATAAAGAAATTTTAAGGTGGAAGAAAAATTCCTAAACTATATACCAAAACGTTTTTCAAACCAAAATAATAAGAAAAAATAAATAAAAAAATGTATATTATGTTTTGTTACTAAGGGAAAATTATTCCTAGTTACCAATTTTTTTTTCCTAGTTACCAATTTTCTTTGGCTTTATAATTACCCCAAATAGATTTTCGGAAAAGTCACGGAAATGTTAGGTCAGTTGGAGCAAATCTCCCCCCTCCCCCCGCCCAAATAGAGTTAAATAAGCTTGCAATTGATTGGTTTCTTCAGTATGAAGATGAGTGTTATATTTACGAAGCTATTTTATCCAAAATCAGAAAAAATATATATAATTTTTACCTACGACCTAAATACGAAAAAGAACAAAATAATGGCGGTCTTAAGAGTCAAAATTGAATTAAAAAATGTAAAACTGAATACCTTCTTCATAAGAGCAATTCTGTTTTGGTGCTTCTGGCGATCCACCAATATGTACTGCACTCCATTTTACTTTTAATTTTGACAGCTTAGATAAGTATATTTTCTGATTTAAATCTAGAGGTTTTCCTCTGAGTTTTATATTGTTATTTTCTGTATTGTTATAAGTTGGCTGAGGATTCGTAGTTGACTTAGTAGTCTTAATCAGCCACACTAAAGTTGATGATCCAGTGTTATCCAATGCCTTACTGGATGGTGTTGTTGATATACTAATGGGAATATTTGCAATTCCAGGTATTGGCGTTGTTGTTTCGTTGTGCTTTGAGATCACACTGGAATTGGGGGTTAAAACTGAATTTACTTTTGATGTATTTAAGAAAACTGTTATTGGTGAACTGGTAGTGAAATTGTGTATACCCATTTGTATTGTTGTTGTTCTCACAATGAGTTTACTAACTGTAGTTGGAAGACTAGCTGTTTGTGTGAACACGATTACTTTAGATGTTTTATTGTCTGTATCTCCTTTCGCAGGATCTAACTTGCTAGTTGCTTTTGTCGTTAACAAGGTGCCCGTATGTAAAATAAGTTTCGGTGATGTAGTTGGTGTTTTAATAGTTGGTAAAACATTGGAACTATTTAAACCAGAATTATTTGTTGTATTAGACTCTGATGTTATCCACGTTGTGTTTTCTTTTGATGCTACTGTAGTTGGAATCATGGTTGTTGAAGCAGAAGTTGTTTCCATCTTTGTTGACCACTGAAACACTTCGGTTTGCAATGATGTTGTTCGAGTTTTGGTAGTTGAAGCACGAGGCGTACTACCTGCTTGTTTGGTTGATGAGTTTGTTCCAAACATTGTGTTTATAGAGACTGTTGTTGGTGTTGTTTCTGGCGTTGCAGTTGTCACATCATTTCTTAATGTATATGTTGTTGTTACAGGCGTTGTGCTTATTGTAATATTTTCAGTTCTTGAATTTGCTGTAGTTGTCGTGTTGACTGACAGATTTGGTATTTTAGTTGCTAAACCAGTTGATGTATATGTGTGTGCCTTCACAGTTGGCATTGTTGTATAACTTGTACTGCTTGATGGAACAGTAGTATTGACAGCTGCGATTAATGTATAACTAGGAGCTGCTGTTGTGCTTTCATTTGATGAGATATCTTCTTTTCCTAGAATGGTAGTCGTAGTTGGTGCATACGTAGCTGTTACAGCCGAGGTATTAGTAGTTATTTCTAATGAACTATTTGTCGATGTACTTTGTTTGAGTATAGAGGTTACTTTTGTCTTTGAAATTGTTTGAAGCACTACGTAATATTGTGATATCGTTGGCAAGGTTGCAGTTGTTAGTGACTTGTTATTTGAAATATCTGTAGTAAATGGTGCAACAGTAGTGTTTACCACTGATGTATTAGTGGAAACTTTAGTTGAAGCTTTTCCAGTAAACAGTGGATCTACTGTTGCAACTGTTCTATCTGGTGAACTACTTGCTTTAGTGGTTTTCGAATTTATATTGGCCAAAGTTGCTGATGTTGATGGTTTCGATGCTTCAAGTATCATTGTCTTAGTTGGAAGAATAGTATACAATGGTTTCGTTGTTTCAAGTATCAATAAATATTTGTCCTGTGGAGATGGTGTTATTGATGACGTGTTACTAGATGAAGTAGGCGGCAGTAGTGTTGTATTAACTGATTCTATTGATCCGGTAGTAGTAGCCGCTGTGCTCGTAAATATTGCTCCACCAACTTTAATATGAGTAGTATTGTTACCGGTTGCTTTTGTTGATTGAACATTATTTTTTGTAGTTGTTGATGGAGTCATGTCTGGAAATAAATTTGATGAATTTGTTGTTGTTACTGCGGCTGTGGTATTAATTATTATTAGCGAGCTTTGTGTAGAAGTACTGGTTTTAGTAGATTTTGTAGGCGTTGCTGTTTGTGACTTTGTATTTAGCATAGATGTTGTTGAAATTATAGGTACTGCTGTTGATGATGAACTTGTTGAACTTTGTGAAGATGAAATTGATGCCGTTGCTTTTGTGGATGTAGTAGTAGTAGTAGTAGTCAAAATGGTTGCTTTTGTTGTTGTTTGGGATGTTGTATTTGGTAAAACCATGGTCGTTGTTGCTGTTGTTTTTAATGTTGTTGTTGTTGTTGCTGCTGTTGATTTTGGGGTTGTTCTTGTAGCTGTGGTTGATATTGTTGTTGCCATTGTTGTTTTTGGTGTTGATGTTGTTGTTGTTGGTAGTGTTGTTGTTGTTTTTTGTGTTGTTGTGGTTGTTTTTGGTGTTGTGGTGGTTGTGGTTGTTTTTGGTTTTGTTGTTGTTGTTCTGGCTGTTGTTTCTGGCGTTGATGTTGTGGTTGTTGTTTTTGGTGTTGTGGTTGTTGTTCTGGCTGTTGTTTCTGGTGTTGATGTCGTTGTTGTTGTTTTTGGCGTTGATGTTGTTGGTGGTGGTGGTGGTGTTGTTGTTGCTTTTGGTGTTGTTTTTGTGGTTTTAGCTGTTGTTTCTCTTGTTGTTGTTGTTTTTGGTGTTGTTGTAGTTGTTGTTGCTTTTGGTGTTGTTGTTGTCGTTGTTGTTGGTGTTGTTGTAGTTGTTGTTGCTTTTGGTGTTGTTTTTGTGGTTGTTGTTGTCGTTGTTGTTGTTTTTGGTGTAGTTGTTGTTGTAGTTGTTTTTGCTTTTGTGGTTGTTGCTGTTGTTGTTGTAGTTGTTTTTGTTGTTGCTGCTGTTGATGTTGTTGTTGGTGGTGGTGTTGTTGTAGTTGTTGTTGTTGTTGTTGTTGTTTTTGGTGTTGTTGTAGTTGTTGTTGCTGTTGATGTTGTTAGTGGTGGTGGAGGTGGTGTAGTTGTTTTTGCTGTTGTAGTTGTTGCAGTTGTTGTTGCTGCTGCTATTGTAGTTGTTGCTTTTGTTGTTGATGATAGTGTTGTTGTTGTTGTTGAAGGAACATTTGAACACTAAATAAAAATGAAACTTGTTGTTTATTTGGAATGATTAACTATGATAAGACTATGATAATGTGCCTAGTTCAGCATATTTTTTTATTATTATATATATTTTTTTCTTAGAATTTACAACCGCTCACATAAATATTTGAGACACAGTGAAATTTGCGCAAAAAATCGGAACTTCAACTTCGACAAAAAGCCTTAAATTTTAATTAGCAAGATAAACGGCACGAAAATTCTCATTTGTTTCAAGAGCTGGGGTACTAGGCTGCTAGAAACAGTAAATATCTCGAGTTTGTAAAAAATCCTAAGATCCTAAGCCTTAAGTCTAATCGGATAAATCTCTGAGATAAATCTCTAGGGACTTCCAGAGATCATTTTCCGTCCTTACGTCTTACTTGTGGTGGTGGTGTGTATTACTTGTTAAATAATTCTTAAAATGTCTCATAATTTATGTGAAAGGTTGTCTGAAAAAATAGGTTTTGTCGATTTCTGGCAAAAATATGCATATTGATAGGTTTAATTTTTACATTTATGACGATAAAAAACTGTTTTCTTGAGTTTTTGGTCCGTGGTCATTTTCTGTTATTACCTTGTGGTGTGTATTACTTGTTGAAATTCGTAAAATGTCTCATAATTTATGTGAAAGTTTGTAGCTACTTAGTAAATTGTTCTGTTGCGCAAAATTACGGCTTTTTAGAGTTTAGTAATCAAAACGTAGGCAGAAAGTGGGAATTTTTGGACTATCTGTATATGGTTAACCCTATTCGGTCGGACCTGTCGGCCGGGACTAAAAATGTCACCTTCCCTAATTTTCTCAAATATTACTAATGCTACAAGCACTCACATAAATATTTGAGACAAGATAAAATTCAAGCAAAAATCTGAATTACCACTTAGACAAAACATCTTAAATTTTAGGCAGCAAAAAAAAATACACAAAACATTGAATATGTTCCAAGAGACTGGGTAATAGGAGGCTGCTACGAACAGCCGAATTTGTCGAGTTAGCAAAAATAACTAATATTCTAAGCCGTAGGTATTAAGTCTACTTGACAAATCTCTGAGACAAATCTCTAGAACTTATCGTTGGTTGTTTTCCGCATTTGAAATCTACTTGTGGTGTGCATTACTCACCAAAATTCATGAAATGTCTCATTAGGCGTTTTCTTCATGAGCGAAAAGTTGGAAATATTTTGAAAATTATTAAAAGGGAGTCGATTATTCGATCCTCGAGACTATGTTATAATAAATTAATCTGAGTAGTGTCACATCTTCCGTGATGCATGTATTAATGACTGGAAAGAAGAGATTACAAGACATCTAACAACCAACAATCCTGTATGTAACGACCGAACGTCACCAGTGTAGGAAAGGTTTTGGAACAACTGCTAAGCTGAAAACTATACTCATAAACACTCTTCCCACCGGTGATATCTTGCAGTTATAATCAGTCTTGGTATTAAGTTGGTTAACAACCCAGTGAGCAAGAACTTGTTCAAAGTCAGCAGTAAAAACGCTAGAACAACGTTGTTTGATGTTGTTCTAGCGTCTTTACTGCGGATTTTGAACAAGTTTTTGCCCTGTGACTGAACCTACCTGAAAGACATTTTTTATCTGTTGAATATCAATCTCGCTTAAACCTTGACGTTGGCCAATATTAGTATTTGAACCCTTTGGAACGATTGTATCCTGTCCATTTGATGAAAAAGATGTTCTCCCATAATGCATCACTGACTTATAATCATACCTAAGTAAATTATAAATAAATAAGTACAGTATAATCCCGGTAATTGGAACAGTTATTATCTTGGACAGTTTTTCTATTCCCCTTGAACCTTCCCTAGTACTTTCTTATAAAAAAAAGCACTCGTTAACTCGAACATTCGTTATCTCAAACCATATTTGTATTCCCCCTTGGCCATTTTCTACGGATAACTTCAACTTTTGCGTGAATATATGTTGTTTAGCGAAAAAGGCGAAGAAATTTAAAGAAGTTCGAATCGAATAGGTGGAATGGTGGAAGATGAGATCTATGAAATTGAAACAAAGTGACATATACCACCTTGGATAATTATCCAGTAGGTAAAACTTGTTCAAAGTCAGCAATAAAAACGCTAGAAAAACATTGAAAACGTTATTCTAGCGTCTTTTACGTCGGACTTTAAACAGGTTTGTTCCCACTTAGCAGTTACATTTATCTCTTATGGTGGTGATCTATCACCATTATGGCAAATTTTATGTTAGTCATCATACTCCCGACGTTGTTCAAGCGTCTTTAATGCATACTTTGAACAGGTTTTTGCCCACTGGGTTTACAATGAACAAAAACTTGTTCAAAGTCAACAGCAAAGACTCTAAAGCCAACGACATTCGATGTTATTCTAGCGTTTTTACTGAGTACTTTGAACAAGTATTTATGGGTAACTTACCCTACTCCATAATAATCAGCAATTCCTTTATCGTACTTTTCAAAGTTGCTCTGGGTACCTGCAGGTGGAAATAATACTGTGAAATCTCTGAAGAATATTAAGCAAAATATCTAGATGTTGCGTTGCTATTGGCATTTGAAAGTAAAAATGTGCAAAACCTGCAAACAAGTCACCACATTATCACTAAGGCCAAAGAGTTACAATATTTATGAAAAAACATTATGGAGGATTAAACTATTAAATTATCATTTGTTTGTTATAGCTGTAACTCCATTCGGCAGAAAATCAAAGTAGACAAACATTCCATTGGTAGAAATTAACGTCGCACATAATCAACCTATATCCGCAGGTAGCCGGTAGTCGTTCGGCATAGGTATCACAAATTACAACACAACTTAAAATATGGCCAAATACTGGATTCAAATGTACCCGCCCGTATACTGTTTATTGCCATTAACGCCCTCCTGGTAGAAGACGTAGGGACAACGTTAAAACAATGACCAAATGGCGTCGCGACGTTGTTTTGATGCTGTTGCGATGTTGTTCCGACATTGTGTGCTCACTGGACAGTAATTCAGAGTTCACATAAAGTGAAATATTTGGATCCGTACACAGTTCGATAACATACCGTTCACAATATTTTGAAAATTGATAGTGATATATTCGTCTCTATCTCGTCTTGTATGTTCGTGAAAGAATCCAAGTGCGTGCATCATCTCATGGAGCGCCGTACCTACAAAAAAATAATCAACATTATTATAGTATACAAATAAACAATTTGACGTTGTTTCGATGACGTGCAAAATGACAACTCCTGCATAGTATTAAATGTCTGCATAATACAATTCAAAAACTTCTGTTTCAGTATTTCTTCGGTCCCTTGACGCTTTCCTAATACTTCCTTATAAAAACCACTCATTAACTCGAACATCCGTTATCTCGAACTAATTTTTAGTCTCCCTTCGGCTAATTTATTTGTAAAACTGGAACTTTTTCTTTTTTAATAGGAAAAGGAATTCAAAAGACTTGTGAAATGACAAAATTCAAATTTCTTTTGTTCTCATTAATTCTTTACGTAAGACAGACATATATTTTTCTTCCAGTGAATGTTAATATTGTAGCATTATCATCTTTATTGAAGGAAAAATCGCCTCAAACTAATATCACATTTTGCCAGAATTCGACTTAACGGGAGCTTCGCTTAACTCGAACATTTGTTAAGTCGAACTATTTCCCCCGGTCCCTTGGAGGTTCGAGTTACCGGGGAGTTTACTGTATATATAACTATCACCTTTATTAGCTTCACTAGGCTGAAAATTGACTGCCCAGTTATCTGTTAAAGATCTCAAAAAATACAAAGTTTCACAAAAAAAACCCAAATGTTTAAAAGGAAAGAGCACGTCCCAAAGCATTGATTAACCATGTTTAGTGCAATTACGGTCTACAATTAAACATCGCAGAGTTCGAGTCAAAATTTACTGATATGCTTTATAAAGAAAACAACGTGTATACGGGGATCCTCGGAACCGTATTCAGTAGTTTTTTTACGCTCGTACGAGTTTGAACGACTACCGAATACGTTTCCGCATATTTTCGTATATTGATTGGGTTTTGTCCTTTACATAAAACTATGAAAGCCAGGCGTTTGTTGCTCAAAGTAGAACTTCTGACTTCTTTTTAGACAGTGACTGTAGTCACTGCACAGAACGAAAGTTATTGCATTGTAACAAGTTCTGCTTTTTGAGCAACAGACGTCTCATTTTCATTGTTTTTTAAAAAACGACTATCGTCATGCAATATACAGTTCTTGTACAGAGATATAAGGGACATGTGTGATATCATAATAGATGAAATAAAATATTTTACCTTTGAATTTACAATATTGACCTAAACTTAGATCTTGTTTTCCACCAACACGTCCAATATATGACCAGCAACTAAGATAAACAATAACAACGGAAATGTTATTCAGCGATTTGACTATTTACGAATTAATTAGCTAATATTTACAAATAAATAAAAACGAGGTGTTGGTTGCTCAAAGTAGAAATTGGTGCAATGCAATAACTTCCTTTTTGTGCAGGACACTTATTTAAGTGATTTTTATTTCTGAAAATGTCTGCTTTGACTCTATTAGCCATGGGCTATTTTTTTCGTTCGAAACCATTTTTTTTCCGAACCGCTAACTTTTATGACATAAAGCTTGGTATACTTATAGAACATCTCAATACAAACATTTTGGCAAAATGAATTTTGCTTGATGATGTCACTAACACCTGAGATGATGTCATCAATGACATCAAGATTTTTGTCCGTAGAATGCAGTAAAATGACAGCGATCTATTTTTTGCAAACTACTAACACATATGGCATGACATTTGGTGCACTTATAAAGCAACTCAATACAAACCCTTTAATTTGATTTGGTGACGTAATTAGTATCTATTATGACATCATCATTCACGAAAAAATTGCGGTCTGTAAAATTTACTATCTGGTCTGTAAAATATACAATTTCATCTGTAATTTTCAAAAAAATTCATATATTTCGTTTACTCTTTTCATAAATAATAGTTATTTGTTGAAAAGATAGCCTAGCAACAACGGAGACTATTTTAACAATATTTTGTATTTTCCAAAAAAATACCCTCTCCTATGTTCAGGATTAAGAAAAATAATAAATATTTTAGAAAAATATCTTTCATCCCAATCTTTAGGAAAAGTTAGGAAAAGTCACTAAACTCCGAATACGAAGAAATACTAGACCTTATTCGGTAGACTTTTACGATGTGAAACCTTCCCTATATAATACGGTCATCTCTAACCTACTACGGACATTAAATTTGTGTTCTGATGGGCACCTACAAACAAGAGAGGGTTGTTGGTAAAATTTTAAGAATATTGTTTCAAGAATACCTTCAGAGGCATTTTTATTCGTTTTCGCCGACAAAAAACTAGCCTGTACTACAAACTCGACGTCTGGCGAGAAAACGCAGGCACTTTTTTGCCGCGAGAAGGGTCTGCGGAACAGGCTAACAAAAGACGCAATAAGGAAGATTCCACTATAGCTTTTTATCGTTTTAAAGTCATAAATATTTTCTGTTAACTACGTCAATAACAAGCGCCATCTCACCATCCCCTTCTCTCAAAAAAAATGGATATATTATTAGCGCTGAAAAATATTTTCCATATGATTTATTAAACAAATGAACAAATATGTTATATATCCACTTTTAGGTTGACGTGGCTTTCGACCAATGTAATGGCTTCATTTCGAATTCGCGCGAACGAATTCGCCTAGTGGTAATCCACTAAGCGAATTCGTTCGCGCGAATTTTAAATGAAGCTATTACATTGGTCGAAAGCGACGTCACCTAAAAGTGGAAAATTCTCTTTAACTTACCCCTTCCCTTTGTATATGTTGATATAATCTGCTTCAGTGGTTCTTGGTATAAAATTTACACAGGTGTATGTTTGAAAATCTTGAATAGCACTATAAACTACTTCTTTTGTTTTTGAATCTATATTTGAGAGTGAAGATAAAGATCAGTGAAATTTTAAAACAGAATACAACTACCCAACCGGCAAAAACCTGTTCAAAGTCAGCAAAACAACGTTAGAACAACATTCACAGAACGTTGTTCTAACGTTATTTTTCTGAATTTGAGCAGGTTTTTGCCGGCTGGGTATGGTTCAGGGACGATTATATCATATTTTTAAGATCAAAGAAACTGAATCCCGGCTAAAGTTAGGTTACATGCCACTAAGAACAGGAAACCTGTGATGTTGCGACGTCAAAAACCCCCGCCTCTTCGACGTCGCGTGTCCATTAGCAAGAAGGTTTTCTATAGAATTTCTTTGAATTTCCAGGCCATTGTAGCTACTCTTCAAAACAAATCTCAATTTTGCTTAGCCTGAGCTGCAGTCCCAAACTTCAACAAGTAGTAGTAATACTTGTTGAAGTTTGCGACTGGAGCTCATGCTTTATTTTGCTGTGTTATCTAACGTTTGAACAAATGTTGTTCCCAGTGAGCAGAAACTTGTTCAAAGTCCGTAGTAAAGATGCTAGAACATCGTTGAAGGCGTTTTGCCAACTACCTTAAAATGTGATTGTTCATTGTAAATATCAGTTTAAGAATCTCTACAAATAAAAATCGCCGTTGGCCTCTTTTTTAACACACGTCATCCTAAATCAGCACACATTAATACGCGATTGACAAACAAGTGGTTCATTTTTCTTTAAACTTTACTAGCCTGACCTACAGACAAAGGTCGATCCTCTCTCTTAGTCTGTTTACCTTTGCAGTTAATGTAATACATTGAAATCAGAATTTATTGACGCGAAATGCGTCAATGTATGATAATTTATGGATTATTGATTGATTTATTTAAAATATGATTGATTCGACTCTTCATTGTGGAATAATAATTAATAATGGTACCAATAGCTAACATTAAAAAGAAATGATTATGTTTCTGTTGCATAAATTGTCACCTATATCCGTGTTTTGTGTTAATGAATTCTGACGTCAATGTATTACATTAACTGCAGAAGAAAACAGACCAAAGTGAGATCTGGAAAAATCAAACTTCGTCTGTGGAAGAGGCTAAACTTTACCTGCTGTTTTATCGAAGACATATGGTATATCTCTGGTCGGCCATTGAAATTGTGGATATATGATAACATCCCTATTGTCTGCAGTTGAATTTTGAGCTTCTTTTAGTCTGGTGTAAAATTCATTTACTTTTATGTCACCTTCCGCAATTTCGCCAGGAATACCGACATATTGTGCTGAAATATGCATCAGTTGTCGACATAGGAGCAAATAAACACAGTGGATGAGTGCTTTTTGATCATATCTTCAGGCTACAAAGCTTGAAGCTATGCTCAAAATCCTCTCACTTACTGGATACTATGTAAATAAGATATTTCACAGCAGACACAACTCTTTGCATGAATAACCAAGCATAAATATATCTGCCAGACATTATTTGTAGAGGAGTGTTTTTGGTATAGTTTTTGGCTTCAAAGCTTAAAACCATGCTCAAAAGGCACTCCTCCATATGAGATCTCTGGCAGTTATATTCAGGTTTGAATAACTCAAAGAAGAAGAAACTATAGTAATAACTCTACCGGCACGTTATGCTTTTTCAACGTAAATTTTTTTTTTTGCGTTGAAATAACATCACGTCATTGGGAAGAACTCTACTTGTTGATTTCCATTAGGTGAAAAATTCCTCGCGAAAACCAATAGAAGACATTCCATTGGTAGAATTTGACATTATAAGAGACGTTGGCAGCGCAAAGTAGAAATTTGTTGCAATGCACAAAAAGGAAGTTATTGCATTACAACAAATTTCTACTTTAGCATAAATCTAGTGTGATGTCAATTTATGCCAAAGTAATGTCTTCTTTGATCTTTCGCGCGGAATTTTCGATCATAAACCATTTAGCTACAGCATGAAAGACTACTGAATACGGATACACAGTCTAAATACAGAGCTGTACGGACTACTCGTTTAGTTGTCTTTTACGCTGTGATTTAACCAAGATAATTAACATTTAGTGAATCTGCTAATAACTTTTTACTGATATTAGCTATTGGATCAGGTCAGGTCTGGTAAAATACTGGAATTGGCGATTAGGAATATTAGGCAACTCCCCTCCTGACAACTAGCAACTCTCCAACTCCTTGACTCGGGAACTTTACGCTTAAAAAACAGGTAACTGGTTAATTTTAATAAAAATAAAATATTGTTTACCGGTCTCTTCTGATGATAATTCTTCTTCCTGTTCTTTTTTTGTCTTTGCTATGAATTCATCTATCAAAAGAAATAAGAACAAAAACATGGTTAAACAAGTTACTAATAGTTTATCATGAAAGGAACAATATCGTAGATTTTTTTCTTTATACAATGCACAAAATGTAAATGCAGAAAACACCCACGAAGGTCCCTAGATATTTATCTCAGGGACTCAGGGTTTTATCGAGTATAATTAAGACTTAGGGCTTACGGTAAGGCTAAAGTTCTGGCCAATCTTGTATGTTTTGCTATTTACTATGTACCTCATAAGATAACACTGTACAGTAAAATATGTAAATAAACAGAGCACTTGGCTCTTATATTTTAGTGCATTTTTACTATTTCATTGACATCAGTTTGTCAGTCCAAGGCAAGGCAATAAAGCTATTCACTTTGTGATAAGTGGCTTCCACAGAGACATAATTGAGGGTAATACACCCATATGTGGCAACATAAATGATGTTTCATAACTGCAATCCTAAATTTAACACAAAACACGTATTTTTCGCACTTTTCTTCTATATTCTTGCCATCGTTTCTTCAGGAATAGGAACTAAAAAGGTCCACCACACCACTGGCATGTTCTTTTTACTTTTTTAGTGGAACATCGCGAGGGGGTAATAATAGTAATCAAATAATAGAGAGGTTAACAAATTTATGTAATAGATGTTTTGGATGATAACATTGTTGTACCAAAATTAATTTATCCGTGATATAAATAACTTATATCACTTTAAACTCTCAAGCAATAACTCAACAGAGTATCACTAAAAAAACTACTGAATACGGAGTCCCTACAGCTCCGTATCAGGACATTGCAAATACGCAGTCCTGATACGAAGCTGTACGAAGCCCGTATTCAATAGTCTTTCCCGCTGTGCTTATCACGGTGGCTCATTTTTAAAGGGTACAACTATTTTATATTTTAAATTGAAAATAGCATAGCTCGCTTGTTATTCGTTACTTATTCAGTCGTGATATTAGCTATTTATTCCTATATATATTCGCTGCTAATTTCTACATAAGGGTTATTTCCTAATCGTGTTGTAAGTAGCGAATATCTATCGAATAAGTAGCGAATAACGAGCGAGTTATGATAATTCCAACGTAAAATATAAAAAAGTGTGTCCTTAAAAATGTCACATATTGGCTACCGTACGTATCTGTCATGCAAATGTAGCTACATAAACATCTTATATTTTGAATACTGGTGGATATTATCAAACTGCTGTCGGATCTTGCAATAACATATACGCATACGCTGCCTGCAAGGATTATATATTCAACTAAATTACCTACCATTATCAGTGCCATATATTGTCTCGTTGGTTGCTACTTCCTTTTGCTCTTTTACAAAAAATACGGGAAAGGTGTTTGTCTTTTGTATCAATAACGGTAAACATAATAATAAATAGCACAATATTGAGGCCATACTCTTGAAATTACGATTTTCTTTCTTTAAGATAGACGTTCCCAGACATTTAACTGTGATTCTGTTAGTTTTAATGTGTTAACACAGAAAGTGATTGATCGCGAATATGAGTGATCTTTTAAAATTATTCTGTATTATTTACTGTAAGGTTACTCATCTATCGCAAAACACTAATGTACAAAATACGAAAATAACGATTATCTTTCAGCATGTTTGATTATGGTTGGCATATAATAAATTAAGGAATGTCTGCAGTAAAGACGCTAGAACAACCTCATTTGACTTTGAACAAGTTTTTTCCTACTGGGATCTTCTGGTGAATTAAACATCGCATCCTTGCGTGAACAATCTCGATTTCAATGCCTACCGGACTGTCATAACGTCGTTTATACAACTATATCAGTTTAGCTAGCCTGTTTCACATCGCGTTTTATCTGTGATGAGAGGAAGGTGCTAAATCTTGCGCTAAAGCCAATAGGACTTCAAGAGAATATTAAATAAAATCTCTGCGGTGAAGATTCCTAGTATTATTCCAACGATAATTGATTTGATATTAAAATGTATTGTTCATATGATCTTGTTTCATTCAATTGTTTGCGTATTAAACATACAGAATATAATAGATCAGTTTTTCTTGC
>JAULBZ010004519.1:0-14639 GCA_032360805.1 Neoturris breviconis | reverse complement strand
TCATTACCGTAGTTGAAAAAGCATGCTAATATAGGAAGCCGGTATTCAGGCTACTTTGCCCAAAATTTAGCCTCGCATGGAGATGTCAATTATGTGGTCAATAATTACCCTAATATAGAAACGCAGAACTCGGGCTATTTTGTCCAGATTCTTACGGAGAAAAAGAAAAACAAGAACAAGAAAAAAAAAAACTGCCCAAATGAATATCTTTCTTTTATACAGAAATCTAATTAACACAAATGAAAATAAGTGAACATGAATGAACAGGAGACAAAGACAAGTGAACACGAGTAAACACAGATGAACCTGAGTTGAACAAAAGTAAACATGAATTCGAATTGTGGTCATTTTCCACATTTGTTACTTTAAGGGAAGATAATGTGTCTTAATTTATGACCTATATTGCAGAGTCCCTTATATTCAAAAAGTTGTGTGTGATATTTGGATTATAAATTAGCTGGATCGGCTTAAAAATCACGCCAACCTGCTAAAAAATGATAATACAAAATGTATGGTATGAACATAAAAATTTAGAAAACGGCAAGAATATAGATTTTTGCTTTCCATGCAACAAATTCATCACATCAGCCAGGTATGACTCAAATTAGAAAGTTGAATGAGCCCAAGAAGGTCCAAAGTAACAAACATCAGTAACTGTATGTGCTAAGTCATGAATACTATATCTGTAATTTTGGATTCCATATAAGACTACTATTTCATTGCAAAATTGATTGAGGGATTTATCAGCCATTATTGAGAATGACCAAATTGATAACAGATAATGCTCGTAGAATGTTTGCAGTAATATACTTTTTAGAATAATAGGTGAGTAGTATATCACCCAAAACAAAAATTCTAATGTCTTCCAATATCCACAATGAATCAAACTTTTGGGTAATCTTTTAAGGAAACACAGTGGAGTTCTTTGCACTAATCTTTCATCTATAATTGGCATAGAACTGCTGATACACCATGGTTTGTTATGGTGTGTTGAGTTGAACCATAGACCAAGTAAAGAATCACGAAGAACTCTAAGACAAACCAAGGGCATGGTTTTATATGCCATGCTGTTCTGTTTGTAGTTTGCATACTAGTCATTTCTGCTGGCTATCCAAGCACATTACATTTGATATACATCGAATTACAGCCCTAATCCTACCTTGGGTTACCTTCGCTATTAAATTGGTAATTTTTTATATTTCTATAACTAATTTTGGCTGTGATCTAAGCATTACTTTTTCCACTTCTTTTTGACTTGTGTTCACCTGTATTCACTCATATTCAACCTGTGTTCACTCATGTCCACTCATGTTTACTTGGTTTTTTCTCGTATTCACTCGTGTTTGTCTTGCGTTTACTCGTCTTTGTCTTGTGTTCACTCGTCTTCATGCTCATGTACAACTTTTGCATAGATCATACTTTAAAGGCAGGAAGAAAAATTGGCAGGAAGTAACTTTTGCGATTTTGTAGAAACTGCAAAATTTTCACATTTAGACCATAGTATTACATTTTGCGGGAATTAAGTTTTACGTTTGTAGCGTTTAAACTTATTTTGCTGGGATTTGATTCTTCTTTATAGCACTTTTAAGGAAATTATATTAGGGAAAAGAAAATGCAAGAAAGAATGTAAACATAGATTATTAGTTCAAGAATTCATCAGTAGCATTAAAATAAAAACTTTCGAGCTTTTAATATTTTTTCTTCACGGGAATAAACTTTTGCGGTCACTGCTTTACTTCTATCTTTCTTTTTATAATAGATATCAGATGGTATTTCTCCAAATGCTACTTGTTTGGTATATAATTATGATGGAACAGGTAACATAATTCTTCTAGATTATTCCACCACCTCAACCTTATACAATCTCTGTTTTCCTACTGTTGCAACGTTTGAAACCAAATTGTGATTGAGGAATAAAAAATGATCTACAGAAATATGTATAATAATGATGATGCTGACAAAAACCTCTTTATAGATGAACACTGTATATACTCTAGAAATATTAAGTCTTTTGAATCAGTAAAAATGCAATTTTAAAGTGGTAAAAACGCAATTTGAAGTTATACTTATTATACAAATTATTTAGGTCATGTACATGTTCTACTTTTTCCTAAAAACTTTGGATAATTGAAATAGGTTATTTTTAATTATTTGTGACATCATCAAACATTTTCCTCTTATTATTTAGAGTTAAGTAGTCGCTGATGACATCATAAGTAATGCCTTTTTTCTCGATCTTGATTAGCAAATGGTTTTATCCATAAGTGGAAAATAGATAGTATCTAAATAATTTGTAGAGTATATACAATTTAATGCTTCATTTTTACTGTTTGGAATGGCTTTCGTTCTGCCTTAATTAAGTGTATGAAGTAATGATGCAATTTTTTTAGAATTACTTGTCAGCTACAATGATGATGATATTTACCTATTCAATGTCCATGACAGGTGCGCAGACTTTATTAACTAAACAAACTAGGGAAGTTTGATTGATCATATTCACATATTCACATCTATTCACTTTTACAACCATGTAGTTTTACTTCTTTTAAAAAAAAGAAATCACAAAGGTTGTTATATTGAATTCAAGTGTGATCTTTTCTGGATTTCTTCCCAACTTACTGTACATCTTACTTATCTATTCATCCATTAAAAAGAGAGAGAGTGAGAAACAATCCTGCATATATTTCTTAAAGTTATTGTGAGAATCCTCCAGTAAATAATATCTTAAATCATTCTAATGGTTAGTCACAAATTGCTGTGTCCCGTTAGTCATGCAGGTTTTTAAAAATTTGTTAATGCTAGTAATTGAAATTATTACTTATACATTTTTTGAAAGCTCAATCTATTTTCTACTACATAAGTAAGTCATATTGCTTCTATTGCAATAACTCGCTTGAAATTTTCAGTGATACGATATGATTAGAAAACTACTTCTCTTTTTGTCCCATTAATCACGCTCTTTTAATTAAATTTTCTTGCAATCAAATCAAGTTTTAAAAAAATTACTTTCCATACACAATACATAGTCCTGCTAGATCATAATGTATCATTTAATATCATTTTTGCATAATGCCTACATAAATTATAGGGATCTAAATCGGAAAATCTCTATGCATAGTGCATTTCTCTGCGCATAGACCCAAGGCCTATCTGTGTTCATAAGGCTTTTTTCATGGGTTTATCTGCAGGGGAAGGGATATATTTTGTGCATGTACTCAAAAAACAATTTACGAGTGATTTTAGTAACATGTATGATATACAAGCCTAATACAAGTGATTTCTGCGAATGATAAATCAAAACTCTTTCAGCAGAAAACATTTCCCAATCTTAGATCAAAAGACCTACGACAATTACACACTTTTCTTTTTATAAGAATCCAGTTTATAAGAATCATCAGGTTCAAATCCCCAAAATTTGAGAACAAATTAAGAATCATGGCCAGGCTCATTTTTCATATTTAAATAATATAATTTTTTATTCAAAGCTATGGTATTAAAAATAGTCCACCAAACCAAGTGAAAGTTAAACCTAATCACACAATAAAAAAGTAACATGATTGCTTCTCTGTTGCTCCACACTGTTCATGGTTCATGCGGTAAACATTTCACTGCCATACCAGCACTTGAAATAACACCCAATCAGAATTTGACATTTGAACGTCTGACTTTCTCTTAGATAGATCACTTTGACCGGCCAGTTTGGTAAATAATTATTTCGTAAAAAATTTGTAACTTTTTCACAGCGCACCATTTTTAACAACAGCATTATGTGAGCAAAGTTAATTATCAGTCAAAGTTATGATGAAGCTTGTTTGCAGCGCATTTTCAACTCATTTTTTATGAAAAGTAAAAACGTGATTGTGGAACCTGGTGGGCAAAAACTTGTTCAAAGTCCACAGTGAAAAAGCTAGAACAAAGTCAATCAACGCTGCTCTAGCGTCTTTACTGCGGACTTTGAACAAATCTTTGTCCGCTTAGAAATGAACATTTGTTTCACTAAAAGCGGGTTTCCACTAGGCGAATTCGTTTGCACGAATTCTAAATGAAGTCATTATATTGGTTGAAAGCGATGTTACCTTTGGGTGATTAAGTGATTATTATTGTTCCACGGGTACAATGCAAATTGTATTGTTTATGAATGGAAGTAAAATAAATAAATTTTTAGATTTTTAGATTTTTTTTATAGTGTTATTCTTTTCATTAAACAGATGAAAAGAATGTGCCGTTGTCATACTCCAGCGGTCAAAATAATAGCTGGTAATATCCGTGGGGAAAAGTACTGAGTCAACGATGTGTTGATACAGCGCTGTTGATAACACCAGCTGTTGTATCGACCTGACCTCCATGGTGAAAATACTAGCAAATAGTCACTGTGAAGGAGATTTTTGTTTAAGCATAGCTTCAAGTTTTGTTGCCTGAAGCTATGTAAAGAATCACCCCTCCGCCGTGTTTGTATGCAATTATTTCGACCATCAATGGGATTAATACATCTAATCAACAGGAAAAAGACTAGTAAAGACGTTGATTAGTCGTCGACATTTATTAATCTCTGCATGTTGGCAGGGACACTTTTGTTTTTAAGCAGTTAAAGACTTGCACTCCTTCGTTGCTGTAAAATAATGGCTACATATCCTTTTGAAATGGATTTGTTTGCATGGTGAAAGGAACAGAATACTTTTTTAACCAGCTAAAATTATGTCGATCTCGATTCATTCATTTGAAAAGCTCAAATATTAAGTCTAGTGGTTTAATTTACCACAAGTAAACACGTGCGTATAATTCTGGTACGAGATAATATGCTTATTGCTTTTTAATCAATAATTGAAATAGACCGATTAAATTGTTTGTTATGATATTTTTACTTCCCTATCGCATTCTCATATAAGCGTAATTAGGTTAAAAGATAAGAAAGGTTTTGATCGGTTAGGTTTTAACAAGATGGCGGCAGCGATTTTGACCACATGTGGCATGCTGCTGCCATTTCTAATGTTTGTTTATATGGATGAGACCAGCGGATTCATGTTGCATAAAATGAGCATAAAACCTAATATAAACTGCTAACTGCATGTTACATTCTATTATACCAAAGTAAAAATTTACGATGACTGCCAGGATTTTGAGATGACCGCCAGGATACGAAAATTTATGTTCACGCTGACCGGCGACATTGGAAAAGTTATTTCGAGCGTTGCCACACTAATTTCTTATCAAAATGTTTCTTTCTTTCTTGTGCTTAACAGCTATAGGTTCCAAAGAACAATGAGTTCCAACAATTTCACTAAAGAGCACTTACTTTCTTAGAAAAATATTAAAATTTAACATTTGAATAGATTAAATAAAAAACAAATCATCAGCAGCATCATGGTTGGACTGTTCAGACTGTTTAGATCACTACTGTACATGATTCTGCGCAACCTCACTTCTAAGACCTTTTACACGAAGGTTGTCCTTTATTATCTGCTCCCAAGTTTTACTGGGCCTATCACGACTACTTCCACAATCAACTTCCAGATTTTGAACCCTTTTCAACCAGCTGCTGTCATCCCTTCTTTCAACATGGCTGCACCACCGCAAACGTCTTTGTCGCTTAATATGCATAATTGGCTTGATGCCTAATAGAGTTCTTAATTCTTCACAGGTGTGTCTTTCTCTCAAAGATACGCCACATATCCAGCGGATTATAGACATTTCATTTCGATGTAGGCGTTGCATGTCCTGAAATTTAACAGGCCATGATTCACTCCAATACAGCATTACACTTTGCACACAGGTTTTGTAGAGCTCTTACTTTTAATGATGCTGCCCTTGTTGTAAGCAGAGGTGAAAGATCTCTGAACTTATTTCATCCGCAGCGTTCCCTGGTTACAGTATTTGATTCAGCACCACCACCAGCATCCAGCATATCACTAATATCTATCTACGACCTCAAGGGTACTTCCTGCATGTACCACCTTTCATTCTATGTTGTTGTTATTCATAGTGCCATCCCGGCACAAAACCAACCATCTTTTTCAGTTTACTTTTAACAGCACTGCATTTGAAATGAAGCTTGAAATGAAGGAAATATTTACATCTCATGCCCTTGGAATTTGTTTTAGGACAATGTATAAAAGAAGGAAAACTGTTTATGGGTTATTACTAGGCATGCCGTATTATACTTGCTTAAAAAGTATTACATCAATCAAGTATATTAGTCTCATTGTAATAAAACTTTTGTTTGTTTTTCATGTCTAATGGGGCATTTTGTTATAGGTCTCGAAGAACAATGAGTTCCAACAATTTCATATTTTCTTTCTCAATTAAACAACTCCGAGTACACATGCTTTCTTGGAAATGTAATAAAATCTAATATTTGAATAAATCCCCCCAACAAACAATGTAGGGGAAAACTTTAACTAAAATTAAGGAAATGTTTTTAATTTTATGCCCTTGAAATTTGTTTTAGCACAATGTATATATGTGGGAAAACTGTTCATGTACTTGCTAAAAAAGTATTACATTTATCTAGCACAGTAGTCTCTTCTTAATAAAATATTTGTTCTTTTTTGTAACTAACGTGACATTTATTTATAGGTCTCAAAAAGCAATGGTCTTTCTCAATTAAGGGGAAAAGAAAATGTAAATAAAGTTAAGGAAATATTTTGTGCGTTTATACCCATGGAATTCGTTTTAGCACAATTTATATATGAAGGAAAACTGCTTCTGGGAATACTGCTTCTCAGCTAGACATGCCATTGTGTACTTGCTAAAATAGTTATATTTACCTAGCACAGTAGTCTCTTTTTAACATGCATTTTATACATTAACATTTACAATGATTTTCCTTCATGTTGAAGATTCAAATCAAGCCTCCATATACAATAAGAGGTACATATAAACAATACATAAACAGGAGCTTTTGCCTGTTTTTGTAAAAAAGGTAAGAATGAAAAGATGGTTTCAAAATGATGAATGTAAATTGAAAAAAGTAAAAATCACGGGTATATTTTTACAAAATTTGAAGGTTCGGGATATTTAGATAGCAAAATGAAGGTACTTAATGCATAATATAGAGATTTTATTTTCAAGATAATTCCCAGTTGTCGTGGAATGCATGGATACTTTCGTACAGTAAGATAAGTACACTCATAGGAAAGGGACTAAAAGAAGAATTGTTTTTGCAATAACTAAATTAAATATAACAATGTGATAAATGTGGTAAAGATACTTTCGTTAGAATGTACTTCCGCGGATTTCTGCAAAATCTGTGAAAACTCCAAAAGCTTCTTCCCTCAAAGATTGCTAGCATTAAAGTATTTTAATACCGCCCTTTTTAAATGAACAATTGTTAAGTTAATAAGGTCTTTCAAAAATTGCAATGTTTTTAAAATTAAGGCATGGGTTACCAAACTGTTCTTGTAGATTATAAATAAAGATATGTGCAAGGAAGAGGATTTCAAGTTGAAAATATATCGAAGTTTATTTTTAGATTAATTTTATAATATATTTATCTTATTTCTATTTGTAATTGTACATTATTATGGAATTTAGAAGTTAACATTTATGATCTGACAAGTATTTATACTTGTAAAATGATAAAGAAATAATAGCTTCCTCAACATTGGATCAAACTGGAAGACATGACTAGAAATAAATTAATACATAATTCAAATTCAGTGAAATCTAAAATCTACTTCACAACCAGAAACCGCATAAACATTTCTATTTTTTATTTTTTACAATTGATAAAATGCCTGTAAAAAATTGAAATATGTCTGATGCAGAAAATAAATACGAGAAGTGTCGTTTTAGATGTCATTTTTTTTATTAGACGGATATTTCGTCTAGCCACTGCTAGACATTATTAACATATAATTTTTACAGTGAGATTCAAACTTTGCATATAATGTATAATTTGACACATGGGACATATAACAAACATATAACACCATGGAAACAATATAAAATACAGAACGGTAAATGGCAAAGTCCATTTAGTATGATGGAGTTGTTCTCTACCGAACTTGTAAACAAATTAAAACAATAGTGGAAACGATCTGCAGCAACTTACAAAATATGTAAAATGAACTAAAAAAATATGCAGTGACATAACAATAAACAGTACAACGAACCTAAGTATGTCAATATCATATATTTGCTCGAATGATATCCCAAATGACACACAATGCCGAATCGACGGCGAAACAACGGCGAAGTGACGGAAATCACTTTAAATTGTTTCAACGCCAATTCGATGTAGCATGTCTACTGGGACACTTCTCCCCTTGTAAAGAAACGATTTTTAGCTACCTAAACAACGATAAATTTCAAGACTGTTCTTGTTTATTCAAAATAGGTTTTTCATCTCGAATAAACAGAGCCTTTGAAATCTTTTATCATCTATAGCCACCACAGTTTTCTTTATATAAAAAATTATAATGAAACGCCGTCTATAAATTTGTGCGCAACATCTGTACAGGTGTATAATAGTATAAATAAATATAAAAAATAACAATAAAAATTAACATGTATAACCGTATGTATGTGTACATAATTGTCTATAAATGTGTATAATAGACAAACATTTTATATATTGTATACATATTCAAGCAGTATATAAAGTTAAGTGTGATGAAATTTTGTTGGTGTATGATAAGCGATACTATTCGCTCAGGTTATCAATATTAGGTAGCCACTCTCTCCAACTTGCACATCTCCGCCCGAAAAAATGGTAGCTGCTAACATAAGAAAAGTGGTTAACATACCATTCTAATACCAAATTTTGTCGACCGAAACAAATACACCCTTGAGTTATGTGTCAAGTAGAATACTGAAATGAAGTATCTCATTCAAACCAACAATATTGTGAGCAATATCAAGAGTGATCAATACAAGATGGTATACACAAGGATGAATGGTTCCTAAGATCTGAAATTGGTTGTGTTCATAGATGCTTTACACATGTCCTAAGCTAATCTTCAACAAATAAGTGTAAAAACTTGACTGACTAAAAACTTGACTGACTATTGACTATTTTGAAGTATTTACTTATCATAGCTAACTAGTGTTTCCTATCTAGTAATAATCTTTGTTAAAATATGCAAATTTATACCTGGCGAAAATATAATATTATCTGATTCAAATTTCAAGTACAAACATGCATTAAAAGACTTTATTTTCTGATCTGTGAATGATATCAGATGGTCAAACTCATTCTTGAACGTTTTTACTCTGCAATACAACAGGCCTCTACTCCTTAAATTTCTATTTTTCATGATTCACTTTTAGGTCTATTTGATTCTTTGTCAGCAGATGATAGGGGTTCTTGACTTTCTTACACGGGACGACTGCCAAAGGTGGGAATTAAGCCGAAAGGGAAATATTCTATGCAACTAGGAAAACTTACATTGTGATCATTTGAAACAGACAAGGTAGAAGCTAATATTAAGAGAACTAACTTTGAGGTTGCACGAAACCATATTCATGTAAAGGAAGCAAAAGATGATTGTAAATTCACTATCTTTCATTCTATTGTAATGTTAACAGACACATGCATGTGCCAAGTACTCTGAACAATAGGGCTCATATCTAAATCCAATGATCGCTTTAAGAATAATGTTTACACAAAATTATTGATAATATGAATGGTTATAAGTTCCAATTCTTTGTGTTTGACATTGTCACGTTACACCATCTATGTCAGAATAATAAATAAACTGTCTCTCGTAGATTCAAACTATGTTACTGAGTGATAATCTACAATATCATCTCACAAATCTTTTTTACAAGTTTTAAAAAGGTGGATTTTTGAATATTTCACTCAATTCTGAAATAGACCCTTATATTACAAAAGTTAATGGGTGTTGATAATTGTGGCAGCCTTTTGACAACCTAAGAACAGGAATAGATACTAACAATAGTGGAAACGATCTGCAGCAACTTACAAAATATGTAAAATTAACTAAAACGACATACATTATGCTTGTCTCCTGTTACATTATTATTTTGAATGTCTGAACCGCTAAAGCAATAGAGCTGAAACTTTCTCTGACTTATTGAAACTATTAGACGCAAATTGTGAAAATTTGAGCTTCGTTACCTTACCTTAATGGATCAAGATATATCGGCCACAACCTGAAAGCACTTATTTCTACACTGGGAAATCCTATAAAAATCGCCAATAACACATTTTGCAATAATTTGGGTTGGATTAATACTTAACATGACACAAAAAAATCTTTCTGAAAGTTTTGGTCACATGACTAACCCGTTTTTCCCGATTTATTTTTGGTTTTTCAGACGATAATTACAGTATTTTACAATGTTGTTGTTAAAGACCCGGAAACTGTTAAAGGACAACAAAATATCTGTTAAAAACTGAAAACAGAATGGAAAAATGTTATCTAGAACTCTATTAATTGTGTTTCTAATATACGCGGATTTTGGGCAAAATATGCTATTTTAAATTTTTTGTAATTGGCACTATTTGGTTCCTTTCCTAACTCCCGCCCTGACCATGAAATGTTCAAAAAAGCCTGGCCTGAATAGATCCAAAGTATTTTACTATATTTTGCTGTTCCAGTCTGGTAAACCTTGTGATTGTTATGTTTGGTTATGGAAATTTTAATGTTGGCTGTAGGTCGTTGTATTTTTATATGCTGGTTGTAGATTGTTTTAGGTCGTTGTAGGTCATTCCTACTTCTTTCAGTATCTATGAACAACAGGCCAACAGGGCTTAAAATAACTGGCAGTCATCACTGTGGAGGAGAGATTTTTCAGAATATTTTTAGCAAAATTAGCTATTCTGAAAAATCTTTCCTCCACAGTAATGACCACCAGTTATTTTAAGCCCTGGGCCAATATTTCTAGAACCATTAACAAGAGATCTACCCATTGATGGCCAGGATGGTTGATAATAGGTCAACACATTTAAAGATGTAAACAATTTACTTTGATTAGTTTGTTGCTTATAATCATAATTATTTTTACAGCTCCACGAATCCCATCCACTGTTACAAAGGACATAGAAATTCTGACACAGGTAGAAACTCATTGGTTAATCAGATTGTAGATACAAACTATTTTCTATCCCCGCTTCATTGGTTTATGATTACTTATAAGAATTTCATTTCAAAATTTCGCTCCAAAACCAAGTTTTTGGTAGGGTTAAATCAACTGGAATTGACACAATTCAATAAAAATGAATCTATACAGAAGTGTGCTAGGTCAACGAACTTACAATGGATTGTTTTCTTTCGGATAAAGAAACTAATCCATTGCAAGATCGTTGACTCTGTATTCTCCTCTGTAGATTTTATTTTCGAGATGGTCCCTTACAGATGAGCAGACATACATATGAGTAACGGTTGCTTTCTCGAAAGGGTCCATTCAGCATATGTTTCTAGGCTAGTGGACATACGCAAATGATTAATAATCCCACCCTCTCAATAAAGACTACTATTTATTATGATGGCTGCCTAATGTTTTAACATTAATGTTGGAGCAATGAAACTTGGCATCATTATAGCCCAGCACAAGATCTTTTTAAAATGATATTATTATTTTGCTGACATCAGCATCTTTTGCTATGACATCATCAGAATTTTCAACTTTGTCGATTGTTTTGAAAAATAATATGCTTTGTCTTCAAATGCGAATAAAAATATGATTGGGAACTGCATTTTAATTGCTATTGATTGATTCTGGGAGGTAAGACATAGCTCTCCAATAGAGTTTCAAGGATTACAATCCTATATATAAAAATTGGTTAGAAAATTGGATCGGGCAAAGGGTGTGTCACTGAAAAATATATTCGGCGTAGATTCTACCTGTGAATAGGAATCTGTGTTCAAAATTTCAAGTTTTTATATTTTCAGTATTTTAGATTTTTAGATGGGAAATACTAGGAATTTGGCTAATCTAAAATTTGGCTCAGTAGCATTAAATAGGTCAATATTAAGACCTTCTTCTTTTGCATTTTGTGATGATTTATTTCATAAAATGAGGTATTTCAGAATTTTGCGAGGTTTTATTATTGTGAATTATTTTAGAAATATTGGTAGGCATTTACTTTGCTTGCGGAACCCTCTAATTATTTATCTTCTGTGAAAACTCAGGTGTACTAAAAAGTACTATTGCGAGTTACTAAAATAAAAAATGTTCGTAAGCATTAAGTGAAATAAACATGCCCAAATATGCATGGATATTTGCTAATTTAAGAGAAATGAATGTAATTTGTGAAACTTAATGTTCACAAGAATTAACGCATTTAACCCATCTAGACTGTAGTTCTTTTTTATTAATTTTGTTCTATAAATGCTATGCCCTTGAAACTTAAAGACATTTAGTATTTATCTATTTGAAGCATTAATGCAGTTTTCATGACAATATCAATATCAGTTCGTATTCTATTGGCCATTTCTTGACACCACCTAAAGAAATTAAACAAATATTTTTTACGATTTTGGTATCTCATGTTGCTTTCCAGGATATTTTTTTAATGGACGAAATCAAGTACAAATTATAGGATTAAAGGATGTGTGGTGCTCGAGATTATATCATTTATAAGGCCAGTCTAGATAGGATTAATATAGATATAGGTATATTTGCACAAAAAATGAATTGTTGTATTTAGTGAAAGGCGTCAATTTTTTTGGTTCGTGCAGTGAATATGTCATAAGTGGTAGTGACTGCGCTCATATATTTGTATGGGATAAAAAGACAGAAGAAATTATGACATTTCTGGAAGGAGATACAGTTGGTGTGGTAAGTGATGAGAGGCGGGAATTATAACTTTGGAAATTATTAGGTCTGGTGTGTAGTGATCTCAGTTTCAATGTGAATTATGATAATGATAGGTACTTAAGTATAGTATAAAGACCGAAAATTTCAGGCACCTGGAATAAATTCATAACAAATTAATCTTGGTATAGAAACTCTGCAAATTTTGTATCTAAGAGCATATCGAAAATCCGTAGTCACGGGATTAGGCGAATTTTTGTTAGAAACAAAGATGAACTACAGCCCTAATAAGACTTTGAGAGGGCCGGATTCTGTTTCTCTTTCCTCTTTCCTGTAGTTTTTTTGTGATAACTCTTTTTCTAATATCTTATAACTTTGTGAATTTTGTGAATTTTTGTGATTTTATTCCTTGTGGAAAAATTGCAGATAAATCCCTTCAGCCAAATTTGAGATAATAGCGATAGTTTGAAACAACTTTACCCTATTTTTTTAAATAAAACCTTACTTGTTTTAGGATTCTCGATTTATAAATTTGTCATTTCCCAAACTTTTTGCCTAAAACCAGGAAATTATGTGAAAGAGCAGCATAATATCTACCGAAAACTGAAAGAGATTGCAAAAACGTTTCTAGAATTCTTTTAATCAAAATTCTAAGAATATTATATGGCTTTTAAGCAAAATTAAGCAGTTTAATATCAGCATCAGCAAAAATGATAAGCTATCGCTTTGTGGGAACAAGGACGGTATTGGCCCGTTTTTCTTAATATACCATGTTTCCAAAGTGCTGCCATTTTGAAATATGGTACCAGCATGTGAGGCAATTTTGGTGAAGGACTCACCAAAAAGGTTTCAATTTTATGTACTATGTCTCGAGTTGTTGCAAATTGCATTTTCGGTTCAATTTACCGAACATGCATAGTACCATCTTGAAATTTGGTTATGGCATGTTAGGCAATATAACGAGACCGCTGGCAAAATTCTTTTCAATTTCTACAACTCGGGATCGAGTATCGGTGAAAAAGAGATTTTTTTCAAAAGTGGGGACTTAAAATATTTGGAAATTTGATTTACATTCACCAAAATGATCAATTTATGATTTTTGTTGATTTAGAAATTTTTTGATTTGTTTTTACTTTTTATTAGAATTTGACCAGAATTATATTTGGACTTAGTAAATTTTTTGAAAAACAATTTTTCTATGAGACTTTGATCATGAGTCTTTTTGGCAACCATTTTGTATTTTGGGGAAGCTCTCTACTCAAATATTTGACATAGTAAGTGATATATTTTGTAAAAACAATTTAAATTTTCAAGAATTGAAGTCATTTTGATTTTGGAAAGCTTCCTTCTTCAATTTTGAAATAATTATTATATTATAGCATTAATAATTCTCCCAATGCAAATAAGTAATAGAAAATTGATGAGAACATTGATGAGAAATCTAAGAAGGAGCGTTGTTATTCGGGCCGGTAAATAAAATTCCTGCTATTTATTTTGATTCGATCGACAAAGCTATGAGCTGGAGGCCCTTCTCACATGGATGCTGATCTATACCGATATATTCTTCTAAGTAAAGAGAACAAATAGCGATACTTGCAAAAAAAACTTTCCACCACCTTAGTTGACCCAGTGTCAATAGAAGCACTAGTATCATGTAGACTCATTGCATTAAATAAGAACCCTGGAGTTATGCCAATAGGGATTGGCGAGGTGTTAAAGAGAATCATCGGAAAAGCTGAGTTGGGTTCTCAAAGATGATATTCAATTTTCAGCTGGTCCTCTTCAAACAGCAACCGGCTTGAAAAATGGAGCCGAAGCAGCTATACATTCCATGAGAGAAACCTTCAGTCACGATACCACCGACGCTGTGATACTTGTTGATGCAAAAAACGCTTTTAACAGTCTCAACAGAAAGATTG
>JAULBZ010004518.1:0-14639 GCA_032360805.1 Neoturris breviconis | reverse complement strand
ACGTTAGAACAACGTTCTTTGAACGTTGTTCTAACGTTATTTTGCTGACTTTGAACAGGTTTTTGCCGACTGGGAATATATTCACAATATATACAACTCAAAAAATCTATAAATAACGAAATGCGATAAAATACAGAATATGAACCATGGACTTAGCTACTTTATGGGAAGAAGTTTCTGCACGATTTATTTCTCCAATTGAGACACAGTAAAAATAATTTATTGACAGAGAAGGACAACCATTTTCATCCCTTTTAAGATATATCATATCCAAGACCGTTTACATGGGTTTATAACCGGGGAGCGGTTCCTTATATCCGGAACTTTTATTCGGGATTTTATCGTATATTAAAATATATCAAATATATTATTTCTTGTACTAGCTCTTCGATGGAGAGTGTTATATGTTAAAATATCATAGTGGATTGCGAGTTTATTGAGTAATTGTCCTTACCCACATAGCTTCTTTCAATGAATTCAACTCCATTGATAAATTACAAAACACGTTTTGTTAAAACAGACAGCATGAGAGACTGCTGAATACGGAGTCCGTACAGCTCCGTATCCGAACTGTGTATTGCCATGCATGGCCATACACAGTCTGGATACGGAGCTGTAGGGACTTCGTATTCAGCAGTCTTTCATGCTGTGAACGTATATTAAGTTGATGATATACTTTGTTGGCTACTTTTAATCTGATCAGCAGTTTTATATATTTGTTTCAGTTGAGATTCTCGATTATTTGAACATCCTATAAGGTAGTGGTTGAAATAGGAGTAAATAGAAATCACTGTGGAGGAGGGACTTTTTTCAAATGCTTAAAAATTACTTATCCGCAGTGATTATTTACTCTTATTTCGAGCATGGTAAGGTAATTTTGAGTGAATAGATCCCAGTGGGCAAAAACTTGTTCAAAGTCCGCAGTAAAGACCTAGAACAACGTGGTTCGACGTTGTTCTAGCGTCTTTACTGCGGACTTTGAACAAGTTTTTGCCCACTGGGATACTTTCAGCAAGAAATGCTTTTGATGCATGTCAACTTAGAACAGAAAGCTTACCAAGAAAAGAATTAAAGCATGTCAACTTAGAGCAGTAAACTTACCAAGAAAAGCTTAGAAGCATGCTAACTTTGAGCAGCATATTCAGCAAAAGAAGTTTGCTAACTGAACCAAGAGAAGTTTAGAAACATGCTAACTTTAAGAAGAAAACTTACCGAGAAATGTATTAGGTGCAGAAGAACAATCACTTAAAGAATCGTCATTTGTAACTGGGCCATCATTCCACATCAAATCAAAACCACCAACACGTTTCTCTTTTCCTGATAATCTATAAATAAATAAGAAAATAAATAAACAATACTATATGTTTATGTCATAAGGCGGAAATTTTCCTAGTTATCCACAAGAATCGCCATCCTAGAACAGATCCTATTTCCAGCTGGAGAACTTTCATTTTGAGGCATTTTTTTTTAACCTAGAGACTCAAGCTCAGAACAGTTCATTTTTCCAGTCAGTGCTTCTGAAAAACAGATCGATTTATGCGGCGATGGTGTAGTGGTATGCACCTTCGGTTTTCACCAGTGCAGTCGAGGCTCAAATTTCGCTGCAGAAACTGGAATCGATACTCCACCCCGATGCGCTTTAAATGTATCGTACTCAACCCATTAGGAGCCATCGACTGACCGCATGCTGGCCTGGGGAAAGTTAGAGCAATGCTTTCACGTATCTCTAGCGGTGAGTTAACTTAGTTGACAGTCGGATGGGAGGAAGAACCACTAACTGGATTCTCTGAGGACATTAAACTTCCGGTTACTTACTTACTTACCTACTTTTTTTTTGCTTCTGAAACGATGTTTCATTGATATTTTTCCACAATAACCTCTCTTTGCATTATCTATTAGTCCTTTACATTGGTCATTTACTATTCTCCTCCTGATCAGGATTAGGATGAAGGGTTTATCTGTCTACACTGAGTTCTTTACGATTTAGGAGAAAGCTTGTCTTCGTTTCTGTGTAAGGCAATGCACGTTACCTCTTGCGAATAATTCAAACAAACAAAGCTTTCTGTTTTCAGAGCTATAAATCTTGGAAGTCAAGTGATGTTGGTTTGTTCTCTTAAAAATCGGCAAAACACAATTAAATTTCACCTCTTCTAAAATGATTCATTTGGAGGAGAGATATAAACATTCGAGGCGAGGCAAATAAATGCAGACCAGATTTCATATTTTACAGAACCACAAAACGACTGGTCTTGATGACGTTATTTTTCATTATTGATGATGTCATAGCAGGTATCAGTGACGTCATCAAGTCAATTTGTTTGGGTCAAAGTGTTTGTATTGAGTTAGCGGTTCAGAAAAAATGGCCGCTAACGTCAGCATTTCTCAGAAAAAAATTGCCACTTTTTACCTTGTTTTTGAGCAAAAAAAGATTTTTTATTCTGTTTTCCCATTTTTAGTGCGAAATGATGTGCCATTTATTAAATTATCAAAAAAAGTATTTTAAAATTCCTACTGGGGGGGGGTTGTTTCAACTAGGATCATTTTGAAAATGTTTTTTGGTAACTAGGGATACTTAGTAACCAAATTTCTGACAGGTGGTTGCTTGAAAAACGTTCCGACCAATGGTGATCAAAAAAATTTAACTAAGAAATATTTTTTTCGCCACCTGTTTTGACTTGATGACGTCATCCTAATTAATGACGTCATCAAAAAAATAATTACGCCAAAATGTTAATTATGTGTTGACCTAACACTCTGGAGAGATTCAACACTACCGCATGGTCATATCAAATAATTATGCAAAAATACTATTGGATGGCCTAAAAACTTACATTCAAAATAAAAAATAATGCATACTAAACATTGTTTTGACAAATACATTTTACCGTTACTTGAAAAATCAAAATTTCATACCTGTGAAGGAGAGCTCTTATAAAATTACCAAAATTATGTCATAATTATGCGTAAATACCTCATATGACATGAACTGAACAATATTGAAACAATAAATCAGTCAATAAAATCTTGTATCGACAGACAAAGTAAATACGTGAAAAAATCGAAAATATGCTATACACCTCTCTGGAAGAGAGCACTGAGAGCACACCTTCGGCATAATATTTTCAACTGTCATTACACCAAAATGCTTCTAAGAAAAAATATTAAAAGTCACAAAAGGAGAAGTTCGTTCTATTTGTTGTTCAGGAAATATGATGAAAAGTTCAACTGTATGTGGAGGGATGGGGGGCATATATAATAGGGTTAACACTCTTCTGTGCATTTCATTTTTGTTGAATTTGTTTAAATCTACTAAAAAGTTCATTTGAAAGGAAATTTAGAAATAATCCCTAAAGTCAAAACAACGCGAAAACATCAACAAATTCAGCAACAATTATTATTCAATCACACCATTGCAGATATGACGCAGTGCTCAAAATAACAGCAAATAATCACTGCGGGCGAGTGATTTTTAAAGTTTGAGGCTATGCTTAAAAATCCCTCCTCCACAGTGCTTAGTTGCTGTTGCTGTTGACCACACGATTATAAGACATTGGTTTTCTGTTGTAAATGTTCTTCTAGTATCGTCTTTATAGCACACCACGTCAAATCAACCTTTTGACGTCCTTTTGACGTTGTTTCGCCGTCGATCTGAAGTCATGTGCCCATTTGGTTGTTTACATTTATTTACATGCTGAACACAATAAAAACATTTAACTATAACATAGGTGGCGAAACAAGGATGTAGTTGAAATTGGCTGTACAAAATTCTGCTTAGATACTATCCATGCGCAGTGTTCGAATATAATCACTGCTTAAGGCAACAAAGCACGAAGCTATGATTGAAAATCCCTCCTCCGTTGTAAGTATTTACTCTTATTTCGAACACTAACGCTTATTTTTGAGAGATATCAATATCAAGAACAATACCCATTCGAAACAATCCCCACGTAAAAACATTGAGTAAGAATGAGTCAATGGTCTTGAAACTAATTGCCTCCTTTGTCCCAAATAAGCCAAAATAAATGTCAATGCCATTCAGAAAAACCCCCGTCGTCCACTTCCACTAATTTGATATATTTTTCATCTTGTTAGGATTCCTTTTCACTTATACTACCGGTTTAAATAATCTCTCTGGCAGAGGGATTTTTGAGCATAACTTGAAAAAACAAACAATTAAGCCTAAAAGTATATATATATACCTAAAACATGCATGTATTCTATACGAAACCATTTCCACTAAAAAAATAATACACGTAACTTAACGCAAAACCAACGGACCAATCATATTGGTTATATGTGTACGATACGTTACGCGTAGATTATTTTTGAAGTGGAAATCCGCGAACTGGATTATGAACCTCCACCACAGAATTTTTAAAACGCTAAAAATATCCTTGACTAAGGTCGAGATAAGAGCAAATAACCACTGTGGAGGAGGGATTTATTTTAGCATAGCTTCAGGCTTTATAGTATCAAACTATGCTCAAAAATCACTCCTCCACATGAATTACTAATTTTATTTCGATCACTGCTTGGATCAATCAGAATTTAAATGTAACTATTTTGTCAGTTTCTTAGACAAAAACTTTCGGAAATCTACAAACGCACATTTTAAACGAAATGAACTTCTAAACACCACGCGAGAGCGGCTTTTGGCATAAGCGTATTTCCTGACGCTGAAAATAACTGGCACCCGCGGAAGAGAGTTTTCAGCTGTACTTTCTTTTAGTATACTTTTTAAAAACAAAAAATACTGAAAGCTGTTCCCCAGTGAGCAAAAACCTGTTGTAGCGTCTTTACTGCAAACAAGCTTTTGCACGCTGGGTCTGTCCAACAAATACTTTCAGACTTGTAATCGTGTCTGTAAAAGAGCGGAAAGCGATATTAAAAATCACTATAATCTTCTTCCGCAGATATTTAGCTGATATGGACTATAGATAGGAACGTTATGAGGCACAAAAGCATGCATATACATTCTATAAATATTCATTTAATGCTAGTTGGCTCAACATATCGTTGCATGCAATAAGGAATATATATTTATGCACTCTGCCAACTTTGTTCAACTATAGCTTGGACTTTCTTTTCGTATTCTCGTTTGTTTTCTTGATAAAGTTGTGCAGCTAAACTGTTTGCAGGACTGTTTGGATTTGGTTCGTCAAGTAAAGACTAGAAAGAGAGAGATATAATTATTTTGCATATTCAGCTCATCAAGTACATAACTATTGAACATAGAGAAATGTACTTGACATGACTGCTCAACAAGACTCCTCCACAGGTGATGTCCGATGGATTAGAATTACATGGAGTTGAGCAACTTCGCAAAATAAAATTTTATTCTTACATATGTATATGAATTCGAAATGCTGTAGCTATTCCCTTGTTGTTTCTACTTTTTCCAAAACAAACATATGTATAATATATTTATACCCGTGTATAAAGTCTGGTACCTGACCTTAGTTGGTTATAAATAAGAGTGTATAAAGTTTCGTCTTATTAAAAAAAGATTCCAATTTTTACTGGAAATTGATTTTAGTTACCATTCTTGTTTTTACATTATTTTTTTTCTCCACCACAAGTTCAACATTACAGAAAGTTCCTATCAAAAATTGTAGAGGATACAAAATGGTTAAAGAACGTGTAATAAGACGAAAACTGAAGGTGTGGATTTTCAACTTGATCAGTTTCTTTACTATGAATAAATCCATCTACTGCAAAAAAGTAACGGTGAAAATAAGATCAATTAATCATTGCGGAGGTGCTTCAGGCTACAAAAGATATTTCCTCCACAGTGATTTTTTACTCTTATTTTGACCATTTTACAGGAATAATTTTTTTTGCTAATGATAACCTATGCAAAAGTTAATGACTCATTACCTGAATTGATGTAAGTATTGAGGAGACATCATATGTTGGACTCCATCTATTTTGTAGTATATCCAGACAAATACCCCCGTCAGCATAAACTAGAAAGTTCAAATTATAACAATGATAGACAGAGGTACATTGCACTTTTGCAGATTAGTTAAAGATTAAATTTACTGTTAGTACATTTCTACACAAGCACTCAACGAAAATAAGTTCCTGCAAAATGTTTTTTAGATCGGTTTCCCCAGAAAATATCAGTTATTCACTATCTTTCTTGGTTTGCTACTTTAGTGACAAAGAAACATAACAAACATGCTACTTCTGATACTTTTTCTTTTGATCTAAAAAGGGATTAATAAACTCAAACTTCTCATGCGTTGCTGTATTTATCTGACATCCTATTGTCTATATATACCATTTTTTAAAAAAAATCCTAACTTAGGGCATTTATTAGAGATTTAGTAGAGACATTTATTTGAATAAATACAGCATATTAAGATGTCACATAGAAACTTCTCTTACCATTTGGATGAAACATTTTTGATATAAATTTAACAATTGGTGGCTTGTTTGGATATTCCTCAGTGAATTCCATTGTTAATCTGAAAGTGCCTGGATAGAATAATTTTTCATAAGTTTGTATCTGTTTGTACCAATTTGTATCTGGTACTGAACAGGACTTATCAGAAGAAAATAAAGTAATCAAGTTGCTATAACAATGTGTAGGAGAGATTTTTCAGAATATTTTCAGTGTTTGAAATAAGAGCAAATAATCACTGTAGGGAGTAATTTTTTGAGCATCGCTTCAGGCTTGAGAATCCTTTCGCCACTGTGATTATTTGCTCTTATTTCGAATACTGATTTTGGAATACTGAATTTCAGCGTGAAAATATTTTGAAAAATCTCTGCATCACGGAGATGACCAGCAGTTATTTTATTTTTTAGGAAATTCTTTAACTGTTTCGTGAGGATAGAAGGGTGGTTTGGATATGCTCCCACATTCCCATTCGCGAAAGTTTATCTTCGCTTTTTTTTTCAAATTTAGCCATTCGCAAAAGATTATCTTCGCAAATTTTTTAAAATTAGACCATTCGTGAAAGTTTATCCACGCAAAATGCAAAAATTTCACAAATCTTTGTCTTCGCGAAAGTTTCTTCTCGCGAAAGTTTGTACACCTAAAGTAGTGAAATTATATACAATAGCCTGAAGTAATACTAAAAAACCACTCCTCCACAGTGGATATGGATTGCATACACACTTTATCGTAGCAATAGTACACACCAAATTAAAATAGGGAATACACCTATGTTATAGTATTAGTTGTGCTTTTAAAGACTTGGTATAATTATGTTACATTGTATAGGCTACATTCAGAAAGTATAGCATAGGATATGCTTTGATCATACATACTTTAACCATAATATATGCATATAGAAACCATGCATTTGTTTTAAATGCACTTATAAATATTACACTTAATTTATTAAGTTAACACTTGATAAAATATTTGAAAGTAAAGGTGGTTGTCATTATCTGTTATTAAAAAGAAATAAAGAATAATGAAATAGAAGATTACATATTCATTAAACAATTTATTCTTTTATTAAAAAACTCTTCCTCTGTTGAATTGTGTATTGTCATTATATTTCTAATTTGAATTGGGATTAATTAATAATGTTATAAAAATCGACATACAATTTATACTTTTATTAAACAAAATCTTCCCCTGTTGAATTGTGTATTGTCATTATTTTCTAATTTTAATTGTGAGTAATTAATGTTATAAAAATTTATACTCATGATAGTAATTAATTGTTTTATGGCCCTAAAGTAAATACACATTAATATTTATTTCAAATTTGAAGAAGGAAGCTTCACAAAACCAAAATGGAGACTTCAATTCTTGAGATTTTAAAAATTATTATTTATCATCTCAAACAATTGAGGAGAGAGCTTCCCCCAAAATACAATATGGCTGCCAAAAAAGATTCATGGTCAAAGTCTCATAGAAAAGTTAATTTTCAAAACATTTCCAAGTCAAATGTAATTCTGGTCAAATCCTTATAAACAGTAAAAAGAATTCAAAACAGTCAACAAAAATCATAAATTGAACATTTTAGTGAATGTAAATCAAAAGTTCGAAAAGTTTCTAAGTCTTCACTTTTGAAAAATACTGGTACCCAATTTCAATAGCCCATTTAAACTTTGTTTGGTGGGCTAAAAAACGATAGAACATCAGAATTATATTATTTGTGAATGAGCAGTAGTGAACTTTTCCGAAGATTTGTCTTTTGTAAACTTGTGAAACCATGTTATCAAAATGTTCTGTGTTGTTACTACTAACTAGAAATAATGCTTACAGCATAGCTTTAATGATGAATAAAGCAAGGAAAAATAAAGCTTCTTTATGCGATATGCTCATTGTTATCACATATATGTAAATGGATGCTTAGGTTGGGTTATTAAAGTTATTAAATTGCAAATTCATTTCAAGACATATGCAGTATCTCTTTTATCAAGCAGTGGTTCTTACAGTCAATGACCTTTACACACAAGTTCCTTTGAAACTGAATAATAAACATATTATGATGTACAAATAAGTTATTTAACTGAGTATTGAATGCATTGTTTGACATTGTTTGCAAATGTAAAAATTTTTCACAATGCCGCATAAAGTAAACACGACTTGAAGAAAGAAATATTCATACTATTAACAATGTAAATTTACGAAAAGTGACTTAAACATTTCGGACTGGTTCTCACAGAAATGGTCAAACCAGTCTAAATATGCTCTTGCGAACATTTCCAAAGTGACATTTCCTCTGCAGCGATTATTTATTCTTAGTTCGACCACTGGTGATACAGATAAACATATACATACCTCCTTCAAATGGAGTATCATCAGGACTAAAAAAGAAAATAGTTTATATTTATTTCTAATCTAGAGCAGTGTTTGAAATAAGAGCGGACAGTCATTGAGGAGGAGCGAATTTTTGAGCATTGCTTCAGCCTGAAAAATCCCTCTTCTACAGTAATTATATGCTCTTCTTTTGAACACTGTAGATTGTTGCTGTACTACTACACGTACAGGAGCAACCATACTAAAGATATATTTAATGCTTGCATTGACAGTTCCTTTAATTGTTCTGGTATAAACAATGTCATTGGTTCTCTCTTCTATTTTATTCTCAATACAATATAGTCATTGTTTTAAAATATGAAAAGCAATTTTAATCAAAATTGTAACACACATGCCCCAAAATAATTATACTCAAAAATGCTCCACAGGTGATGTCCGACAGTTATTTTGAGGTGTAAACACATAATGATATACCAAGACAACATTTTATAGGCTGAAAGAATCAGAGGTCTACTTCAAGTCTAAAAATTAACTGTCAGATGTCACCTATGGAGCAGTTCTTATATCCTGTACTCTCAACCAAGTAATGGTGTTAAACACATGCCTTTTGGTTTGAGTTTGTTTACTTTCAGGAAAGGTATTTGTTGACTTAAAGGGAAGCTAACGACTATTATTGATAGATATGTTTTCAACAAATAATATTTGGTTCACAAAAATAAATTGCTTAATTATTTCCCACAACGAACTGTGCTTATTTTTTTAATAAAATTACCATGGTTATCGAAGGGCAGTGACATCATACACGCTTATAACTGTTGAGTAATGCGAGTGCATATAATTTTCTGCATAGACGTTATATTGGATCGGAAAACTGCAGTACAGTAAACCAAAAATAACAACTATGGACAAGTTTATGGGATAACATGTGAATCTTTTAAAACAGTATAATAGTCTGATTCAAGCAACATTTAGGCAGCCTTAACATGGGCCTTTAAATGAGTTCCACCCTAAATGATCTTCTATTTGATTGGTTTCTTTGTATGAAGAAACCAATCAATTGCAAGATCGTTTAGGGTGAAACTCATTTAGGGGTCCATGTAATGGCTGCCTTAGAGCGGCAATTATTTCTACAGAATGACGTAGTTTGAACCACTAAGATTCTTAACAACAGAGAAAACGATTAACGAAGTATGTCCATGCTTACTTGTGAAAAGTAAATGTTAAATTCATAAATTTTAGATCAGGTTCCTTATAACAGGATACACTTTATTTTAATTAGTGATTCCTCTCATATCTGTTTATACTTTTATATCAAGGGTACATTCTTTACACAACTTTCCTGGCATAGTATATTTCGCTTGATTTGTGTACTTGTTTATAATGTGAATTTTCAATTCATAAAACAATAAACTCTTTAAATATTAGAGTGCTAAAAATAAGTAACATCTGTCTAATTAGTTAGTGTGTATGAAATCTGAAATGTTTTATTCAGAAGAATCTTTTAAACTAGTACGTGTATGATGTCCCACGAGCTACATTTTTTAACATTGGACATAAAACTTTAAATGAGGATATCTTGGGTTTGAAAGGTTGTGATGACCTGAAACTAACAAATGTATAATATCAAACATATTACCCAAATATAACAGCATTCCATAGCATAATATTGTTTTCAGTTGGTGCACCACTAACGCCTGCAGGTGGATCATCTTGTAACCTATAAATATGTTATCCATTATGTTAGAAAGTGAATTACCAGCATCATAGGCTGTTTTCCCCTTTAGAAATGATGTGTGATGTCGATTTCTACCTATGGAATGTCAATATTTCTTTCTTTGTGTGCACATTTTCCGTTCCGTGGAATTTTCTGAAGTAGAAAACGGCCTTTACAGTGATTTTTGTCACCCAAGAATTTTAAACCTTTGGATAAACTATTTGATAACACATACAAATATGATAATGTTCAATGTGTGGGTTATTCAATGTACCTATATGAAAGATCATTTTTCCATACTTGGCCTGGTCATTTATGTCCAAATGATATTCAGTTATAACCCAGGGTTTGAATTGAACTGAATGTTAATCAAAGGATCAGGTATTCCAACCTTGGAAATTCAGGAGATCTGCATGATATAGTTAAAAGTGCCTAGATCGTCAGAAAATCGCATTCCGAGAATGGAAATGAAGAAGGAATAACGTTACGGAAGCACAAGATCCATTCTGTAGCACCAAAATTCTTTTTATCAGGAGAATAGGAGTTATTTCTCCAAATCAGGAGTTTGCCAGGCAGATCAGGAATGTATAGTGGGGTCGCCATTAATCGGCCAACATTTCTTTTCAAAATTCTTGGATAAAGTTCAAATGTTGAAACTTCTTTTACTGGTTGCTCCTAATTCTGAGCTTCCACAATTCAACTGTGGATTTGAATAATGACCTCTGAAAATAAAGTTCCAGTAAATCGGCAAGTTCGACATGACCTAGGAGTACCATGTGCACCATTATTCAGCCAGATGAAAAAAATAAGTAATATACCTCGTATACAGTACCATATTTTCAATATTTATATTGTTGTATCAGTCTAAGGTGGTTTAAAGTAAAAATAACTTCCTACTAGCCTCAATATTTTTTCAAGTCGTCCTTTGAAATCTTGAAATATTTATGACTATTACTCACAAGATGTATCATGATGCTAAGGATCATTGAGAGTGTAGAGCTTCAAAAAATTATTCAATGGCTGTTTCCTCTGAGGTCTGCACTGATTTACACATCACTATTTAATATTCTTGAGGAAAAACATTGCATGAGGCAGTCCTTAAAATAATCTTGTTTGGCACAACCCAACTCCAGATAACCATGGAGGGTCGGTCAGTCTGATAATTATTGTATTTTACCGATATCCTTGCAAAATATGGACTCGGTCTAATGGTAGGAAACTGAACGAGGCAACGTTTAGCAAAAAGATATGCTATACAGGTCCACAAATGCTAATTCCATTTTACTCTTGTTTTTACTTAGTTAGTAAAAATAAAATAACAGAATAGCTCCCTCTGTTTTATTTATAAATATTTCCCCCAGGTATACTGTATATACTTTTTTCATAACTTGTGAATGAATAACTTATATGACTAGAAACTCTAGTAATTTATCTAAGGGCCATTTTGGCAAAAATACCAAATTTTTGGTAACTAGGGATGATTTGTCCTTAGTTATATAACTGTAAATGGGCAAGAGGTTCAAACAAGGAAGATATGATTGGGCAAAAATGGGACTTGGAAGTGCATTTTAAAACAAGTCTAGTCAACAACAACCAGTACTTGTGGCTCAGAGTGGATAAAAGTCAACAACAACTAGTCAAGCCCAAACAATAACAATCAGTGCTTGCTTACTATCTGCTTAATGCCTAAAGGTCCACAATGACTGCAAGTCCAGTCAACAACAACCGTGACTTGTGTGAGTCATACCTATGGTCAACAACGGCCACACTAGTGAAAGCCTAACCTACTGACAAAAATGATAATACTTACGATCAACAACAACGAAACTAGTCCAGCCAACAACAACTGTGAATAGCGAACTAACTCACAAAAAACAATTCACGGGGATCGGCACCCTCCCTGCTACCATAAACAAGGAAAGAGATATTCGCTCACAAAGAAGGATGATTTCAAAGGTTTTTGCTGTGACATCAAATATCCGATTGCATCTTATGGAAATGCTAAGGGACCGTCGACAATTAGGTTTCGTCCCGCTTAGCGGCCAATTAGCTGCTAGGGGGGAGGGGGTATTGCATGGTGACCGTTAATCCGTGACAAAACTCAGTTAAATTGCTAAAAACATTTTTGCGTAGCTTCCGCGCGAGCGAGAGCTCTGCAGAAGAGGAGCGTAGGTCATTTCCAAGACGGCAAAACTAATTTACTGACTGCCGAGAAGTGTTTAATGTATCAAAACCAGTTCGTAGGTATCCGATTAATGTAATTGGTGCCGTAAAATTAGAAAAACAAAATGGCGTAATTCTAGGCGCAACCAGCGAGGCGGTAGCACTTTGTATACTTACCGAGGACTTTAGCAAAACATTTTGAGACTTCTCCGCGGTCGTTTTACTTCATTTTTTTTGTCTATTTGTATAGAAATGGACACTACACATGTAGGTGGGATCCAACGCAAATGGGTTTATACTAGATATTTACAAAAATTGGTAATGGCCGTTAAGAGGGAGGGGGGAAGGGGGTTTGACGCTAGCGGCCAATTGGCCGTTAAGCGGAACGAAACCTAATTGACGAGGGTGCCGACTCCCGGTAACACACCGTTTTTTATACGGGGTAGTTCAGGGCTACACCGTACGCAAAATTAAATCCTCAACTACCCCGTCAAACCGCTTACCGGGTATTACGAGGTAGAGAAATTGTTGTCCCTCAATTTTCATTTTTCTCCAAGAAAAACTGTTATAACGATTACTTTAACTGCTTCCTAGCCTACATTTATAGCCCTTCGCAGAAAGCGAAAGGTCGAAATGGTAGGCTACTGCTTCCTCTAAAACATAAGAGCAATCAAGGACTTCTGAAGTATACACGAGCACAATTGATCTGGATCGAATGACTGTTTGTATTCCGATTTTCTGATCGGATTAATACAGCCTGTGAGCTTTCTTAAAGGCCATATCCAGTCTAACTTCTATTTCGATGTCAAACAAATACAGGTAGGTTATATCGAATCCACGCTATCGATCTGAACTTATATCATAGTCATAGGAAGAAAGCACAGTTTAATAAAGGTTAATCTAGCTTTAGGCTCTCGATAGGCAACCCGGAGAGAGAGAACAGCGAGAGGGAAAAATCTGAGAGAAAAAGAAAAAAAACGCGGGCGTATCGTAAATTTCGAATTTGCCCGATTCCCGTTTTATCTTCCGATTTCCTTAGATTAGCCTACCAACTTTGACTAGATTCTCTAGTATTTTTTTTCGAAAGAAATCTTCAGTTTTCTACTTTTCTACTATATACTACGCATATGTGGATTTTCACATGCTTATGAAAACTTCGGAGTAGAAGAAAATTACCTTCAGACGTCATTTTAGTGATACCTGTGAAGATACACGAGTCAAAAGTGATACTGGAAGATATGAGTCAAAATCACGGTCTACACGTCAAAGTTGTGATACATAGTGAAGTTATATGAATCAAAAGCAGATTTTAAAGCACCTTATACGTGTCATTTTAGGGAAGATATACGAAGAACTAAAATGATGACGCATTTCACGATGACAGGTGCAGTTAGTAATGAGTAGGGTAGGAGAGAAAAGGTTTTTAACATGTTTGGTCATCATTTAGTCTTTCGATATCGTTGCAGGCCTTGCCGCTAGGGGCTTGCGATGCACGCACCCTTTTACGCAAGTTTATAAAACGTGATTGGTCGCACGGGTAAGTTGATCCGATTTTTTTTGGTCGAAAATATTTTTTCATCATGTACTGTTGTTTAGACTCCGAATAAATCAATTTCAATTTCAATCAGTTCGCACACATTTCCGGATGACGTCTCAAGAGACCTTAGTTTTTGTTGTTTTTTCTGGAGTTTTTTTTTGTTATCTTGTCAGAATTAGCTAATTTGCACAGAAAATTAAAAAAAAAAATCCGTTTTGCGATGACGTCCATGGAGGACGTAGAATTTTTTTGACCGACCTTTTTTTTCATCATATTTCGACTTATTTCTGGAATTTTAGCTAATTTTAGTCTTATAGAGAGGGCTTCTTGCCTTTTCGAAACGGAACGGCGAATAAATCTTTCTTTGCCGCTCTTCCGTATTTCGAAAAGGCAAGAACCCTGGGAACGAAGTTGTTATAGGATAATTAAAAAGGAGAAAAGTTCCCCTTTCTGATGACGTCATGATAACGTATAGTTTTTTTAGACGTAAATTTTTT